>PVJN01030172.1:0-25832 GCA_004026805.1 Lasiurus borealis | reverse complement strand
AGTGTTTATTTTTTGTTTCCTGTTTCAACTCAATGAGTGGAGTGCCTACAACAGAGGTTTGGAAGGGTCTCCCAAGTACAATTTTAAAAAGACTCAATTTGAGCCCACTTCTAGAACTACCCTAATTCTGAGTAGGGCAATAGGAATCATCTGGTCCCAATTTGAATCATCTTGTTCAAATATGTGTCTTCTGACACAGCTTTGCCAAAGTTTACTTCAAAGTATGGTTCTGTTTTTCTAGTAGGCTGAAATCTTCCAAATGCATGTAATTTCCATCAAATCTGCAGCTAATCTCAGATATAAATGATGGTCCATTATTACTCTGAATAATGTTGAATGAGGAATCCAAATATAGGAATTATTTCTTTAAGTAGAATTTTTACCACCTCAGTTTTTTGTTCAGTTCTAGTTGGGTATGCCTCAACCCATTTTGAAAAGGTATCTACAAAAATCAACAGGTGTTTGAAAGTACCAGTGGTTTTAGGCATTGGGGTAATGCCAATCTTTGAAGAGGATTATTCGTTTGTGTTGTGCCCCCTTTTGGCTGGCTTGCATTCCCTTTTGATATTATTTCTACCACATAATTGGCAGACCTGTATTATTATTTGGATAGTCTTCTGCAAATGTGGTCCCTTTAAGTAAGGCCAAATTAAGTTAACTAGTATATCCTGCCCATAGTGTGTTCCTTCATGCAGATGTTTCAGAACTGGGTATACTAGAGCCTTGGGGAGCAGAATTATGCATTCCATGGTCATTGATTTTCCACAAGGAGCTAGAGCCAGTTTTAGTAAACCTTCACTCATGGGCCCACTCTTTGCCCCACTCTGTAATGAGGTTTGAATTCTGACAAGTCTAAGAGGGCTATTAGAACCTCTGTCAATAAAGTCTCCCAGGCTGCTTGATTTGCTGCCTTGCTGGCTTCCTGATTCCCTGTGGTTGAGACTTGTCCTTCTGATGCCCTGGTGAGGCAATTAGCTCAGCTGTTAGCACTCAGGTGCCTGTGAGTAGGGCATAAGCCTCTATTACCTTGTCAATGGTCATCACTGAATACCCAGCTTTTTTGTCCATAAAGCTGCTTCTATCAGTGTATAACTGTCAAAGTCTATCAGCGGCTGGTCTGACAGGTCTGTCGTTTGGAGTTAACCTGGTCAATAATTTTTAAACAATTATGTTGGGGGACTGAGCCTACCTCTGTGATTGGAAGAACAGTGACTGCGTTTAGCATAAAGTAACATTTGGGTTGTATAACAGAATGGCCTGATGTTTGCTCATTTGTCCAACTGTTAACCAGTAACACCCTTTTGCTCTAGCAGGGTTAGCACCTGGTGGGGCACAAACACTGATGGACTATCCCAGGGTAAACTGTTCTGCTCCCTGGAGGACATTTCAGGTTGCTACCGTGGCTCTAAGGTAGGGAAGCCATCCTTTGGTAGTATGATCAAATGTTTTAGAGAAATATGCTATGAGCTAAGGGGAATCTCTCAATTGATAAGAAAGTCTATGGTTTATTCCCCACTGTCAATGTAACCAGGGCCCCTATAGGGAAATAACAATGGGCCAAGGGAAACCATGAGCCTGGTCATTCTTCATCCAAGTGACCGTCCCATTCAACCATTACATTCCAAAGTTGCTTCCTTTTTGTTTCCTTAGAATATTCCTGTCACCATTTCTAGGGCAGTGGTTGGCAAACTACAGCTTGAGAGCCACCGAGGTTTGCCGCTCTGTTGACTAATGACTTTGCCAACCACTGTCTAGGCCATCCTCCTTTCCAGTGCAGTTCCTCCTCACATTGAGCACACTGATTTGTGCCTAGAGACTTGGTTGTTTTGCTTCTTTTCATCCCCTTGCTTTCCCTCTGGGTCCTTGATTTATACTTTGATTGTCCTGTGCTATCTTGTCTCTACAAAGACCATAGCCTGCCTCTGCTTCTTCCTTTGTGTCTATGGAGCCCATTGTAAACATTATCAGCCAGCTGTGATGGATCCATTCCCATTGCCCCATCCAGCCTTTGAAGCTTTCTCCTAGTATCTGAGGCACTCTGGCTAATGAAAATCATATTGACCATTCACACATTTCCAGTGGTCTGGAGGTTTATATATATTAAGTAGACTTCGTATCTAGTAGACTTGATAAATTCTCTCTAAAAAAGACAGAGGGATCTACTTCAAACTTTTGTTGTACTGCCTGAACTATAATGAGGTTATTTTGGTTAGCCACTGCTTTCCTTAATTCTTTTAATATGCATCTCTTGTAATGATCCAGGTGAATTAGGCTTCCATTGTTTGGATCCCAATCAGGCTCCAGGAGAGGCACTGCTCCCTTTAGATTTGAAGTCCCTTTGGGATTCTTTTAACAAAGCTGATGGGTTTCCTCTATGACTTTATCTATTACTAGTCTTCTTTCAGCTCTTGTTGGTAGGATGTTCAAGAGACCCATACATCAGCCTAGTTAGGTGCTGAGTAGTGAAAATATATGTAATTAAGTCAATCATTTTCTGAGGGTTCTCTCATTAAGAAGCATTAAAATTCCTCCAGTTAAGTAAGTCTGAAGTTTAAAATGGGGTATGGACCCAATAATACCCCATAGGCTGGCCCTGTTGATTAATGCCTCCAATTGAAAGTTGTTTCAGTGGATATTGCCCTACTTCAGTCTGAAAACCCCCTGATCCAAATTAGATGCCCTGTTGGGTCCTAGAAGAGGAGACTATCCCCTCATCATATAAAGGAGGAGCTGTGGTGGCCCAGTTCCCTGGTTTCCAAGATCTATTGGGGAGATGGATGGCAAGCATAGTTACCTACACCTCCCTACTTCAAGTGCCTCAAGGTTCAGGGAAGCCAGAAGAGGCATTTCCTCATCGTACTTTTCCTCCTGAGTCTCGCTGCCTGTAAGGGAAGGTTTCGGAGCACTTTCCTTGTGAACCATTAATTTATTGCTTTTCTTGGCTTCATTTTTAAAAAATATAGTTTATTGATTTTTTATAGAGCGGAAGGGAGAGGGATAGAGAGTTAGAAAGATCGATGAGAGAGAAACATCGATCAGCTGCCTACTGGGGATGTGCTCGCAACCAAGGTACGTGCCCTTGACTGGAATCAACCTGGGACCCTTCAGTCCGCAGGCTGATGTTCTATCCACTAAGCCAAACCGGTTTTGGCATTGGCTTCATTTTTATTATGCAGAGACATAAAAGCCTGTATATAAGGTATCTCATACCATTTCCCAGACTTTTGACAGAATAATTCTAACTTCAAGATAGTATAGTAATTCAGAGAACCATTCAGAGGCCATCATCTTCTGACACCAAAACGTACATTGGTCAGGTCTTATTACAATAGAAAATCTCTTTCTTTTTTGTTTTTGGCCGATTTCCATAGGTAGACCAACCAACTAAAATGCAGCTGAGGGGGCTGTCTTTATGGGATAGACTGCACTATTCCCATGGTTATTAGCCAAGGACAGAACCAGTAAAATGGTAAGGGTGTCATTTTTTGCAGAATAATGTTGTACTGGTGGTGGAAATACTGAAAACCAACAAAGAAAACTATCAAGATAAAAATCCTTATAAACTATATGTAATCATAAAAGCATTCAGAACTCAGAAGTCCACAGATAACCAGACCGGAGTAAGTACTCTCAACAGTTTCCAATATAAGGGGGAGGGAGACTGGGATTTTTGCATCACAAAGCCTTGACCTCCTGAGTGCTACTTATTGATTCCTATGGAATCCCAGATGGCAAATAAACTCAGATAGCAAGGGAAGATGGCTTCTGGTCATGCGTACTGGAGCCTTACCCAGTCTTAGGATCATCAGCCCACCAGTAACCTTTTTCCTTCCCCCAGTCAGGCTTAGCAGAGGAACCCTCTCCAAAGGCCAAAGACTTACAAGGGAGGAGGAGCCACTTGCCCCTGGATGACTCACTGAATTTTAAATGATGGGAATGACCTTCAGGTTTGGCTGTGCACCACCAGGAAAGCCAAACTTGGATGAGGCAAGTGCTGACAAAAGGAAAAGTGGCTTATTCAAGTTGCCAGCACCTCAAGAAGATGAGAGGACTTATATCCTCAAAAGCCCATTTTAACATCTCAGGTTGAGCCAGCAATTCTTATAGGGAATTGGTGGAAAAATTTCTAGTGGGAGTGAAGATGTGCTGTTTCTTTTGAGAAAGGTAAGGGGAGGGGTAAGTGAAGGGGAGTCAGACAGCTCCTTCTCAAGCTCACTCCCTTCATTCTAATCTTATCTTCCTTGTAAAGAACATCTATAGATTTATGGTGGACTCCTGCAGTTTTATGGCTGGCACCAGTGATTCTTTACCCCAGAATAAGTTGCTCTCAGCTGTAATGAGAAGTTGGCCAGAGGTGTGAGCAAAAGATTGATTTACACTCTTTAAGAAAACACAGGGTTACTACAAGATTCTGACATTCTACTTATTCTAATTTTTAGAATTTAAGGTTTTCATTACTTTGTATGTTTAGGTGGAAGATGTTATATTGGAGGTTTTTTATTCTCAAATATTATATTAATTTGAAAAATTAATAAGTCTAGATTTCTGAAATATAAGAAAATGTTAAAGCTTGAAACAGATGTGTGTGAGAGAGATTTTACATTGTAAGTTCTGTGTATTCATATTTAAAAGAGAAATAGAAAAGAAGAAAAGAATAAAAATAAAATATTTAACAAAAATTTTTGTTTCTTGGCTAATCTTTGTCAGCAAACACCACCCACCTGATGCATATATTTATTTTCTCTAATTTAAAATATATATATATATACCTCAGATCAAGGCATATGACAGTTGAAACAATTTTTTTTTCTATAAACAAAAACAATTGTGACTTATCACAAGTAGTCTACCTGATTTTTATGGACTCAAAAACACCTAAGGCAAAACAGCCTTTTACAGAAACATTATCTTATTAAACAATTGACATTATACAGTCACGCTTTCAGTAACTTGTTAACAAAAACATTGTTTAAATATCAGCTGTGTACCCTTAGAAATAGCCCATCTTGTAAAGGATCTGGTACATCTGATACCAGAGACTTATAATTAGACAAAAAGATGCCAACATATTTTGAAAAATACCTAATAACACACAGTCTTAAAATTATCACCAATCATCTTAAAGTTGCCTTAGAAAAAAAGACATTTGAAAAGAATATTTGAAGATATATGCAACCCCTGGTTTTTCAGAACCCTAAGAAACTCTGTGTGTGTGTGTGTGTGTGTGTGTGTGTGTGTGTGATAATTTGTCATATTGTTGAGATCTCTTGATAAATCTAATTTGTATGCATTAAATAAGAAACCTTTATTATAAGTAAAAGACAAATTTAATTCAGAAGGGATTGGATGAATGCACGATAAGGGCAATGTCTGGTATGTCTTATATAAGAAGGACAATAATTTTTCTTTTTTTTGTTAACTTTTTAATATTTTTTTAAAATTTTTTTTTAATATTTTTAACCTCTACATTCACAACAACCACACTCAGAAGAAAGTATTCAATAGATACTTCATAAAAGAAATAATGTGTTCATATATATTATACCTTTTTTATAAAAAGATTTGTTGGGTTGTAGTGATTGATAAAATACAGCATTATAAAATACATTTATATTTTTTGTAAATCATAGTGATGCAAGGCAGAATCAAGAGAGCAGCTGCACACAATGTCATGAAATTATCTATAATTTCTAAAGTTGGGTCTTTGTTTAAAAATACTTTATTGTTTTTATATGTTAAATTTTCTTAGCAAAGCATTAACAGAGAAAAGTTTGAGCTATGTCGAATGATTTCTCTTTTTACAAGCTTTCCCTCCATTTGTTTACTAAAATAATTATTTCCTCAAAGTTGCATTATATAGTGTTTCTCTATAATAATAAAGAATCATAGTCTATATGATTTTATTTTCACCTTGTTGATTCTGTTTATTGCTATTTTGAATTAATTTTCTTATTTTCTCATGTTATTTTTTGTCCATGATTTTATTATTTAAGTTTGCAAGCTAAATTTTTATTCCATTTCCCCCTTTACATTCTGTCTTATAGATATTGTTTTATGAAATTAAAAAAAAAACATTATGCTATTTTTATTATTTAAATCATTTGGAAGAAATTTTTTTTATTTTTTACAGCTTATTAAACTACTCTGCACTGTGGCTAATATGATCCTTCTTTTTTAATTTACATGCATTCATTTGCATTGTTACCATTTTATTTTTCTCCTCCCTAAACAACTTTTTCCAGATCATTTATTTGCTATTTGACATATCTTGACCATATTCTCAATATATCTATATTGCTTGCTTTCCTTGCTTTGTTACTATGTAATACCAAGTTAGTTTTTGTTGTTTTATGCCTACTTCTGTAGCCTATAAGTATGACAGGTAAAGGAAAAAGCTTGAATGAAGCAGTATGCAATCCTTGCTAGAAAAATCCAAATTCTGCTTGGTTTCTATAATGGTATTAAATGCCACATACTCTGTTCTCAATGCCTGCCATAGAACTTGGCACATTATAGATGGTCAATAAGTGATTATTGAGTGAAATAACAAATACATATCTTAGATGAGAATGCCGGAAACATAACTGGATGTTATTATTCTTCTGTTACAGACTGTTTCTCCTCTTAATGATGTAACTTTATTTATTTATTTTTAAATATATCTTTATTGATTTCAGAGAAGAAGGGAGGGTGACCGGAATCTAACCTGGGACCTTTCAGTCCGCAAGCCAACACTCTATCCACTCAGCCAAACTGGTCTTGGCAAGTATGAGATATTTTTAAAACCTAAAGATTGAAACATTATATATGCCGAAGTCCTAATACACTTATGAAGAGTGAATTACTACTAAGTCTTCCAAAAAGTGAGTACAATTTACATATATACTTATTGTTGCATTGTTTTTATTTGAAAAACTAGAATCAATGTACAATCAATAACTTTTTTAATTATGATAATCTAAAGCAATAACATATTATTTGTTAATTAAAAAGTATAAGGTAGATCTAAGTATATAGGTATGGAGAAATCTCTAAGGTGAAATAGTAAAAGGAGTAAATTACAGATTAGTGTGTCTATATCCTACAAAATAAAAGACGAATATGCAAATAGACCAAACAACAGAACAACTGGTCACTATGATGTGCGCTGGCTGGGAATACCAGACCAAGGTAGAGCACGGGTCGCTGTCATTGGGGCAAGCCTCTGGTGGATACTGAAAATCCTTTGCTCCTGAGCACTGCAGTCCCCGAGCAGTGCTCGCACCTGCTGATGGCACTGACCCAAATCACTCTATGTGGTCAGCAGGTGCCATCAGCATGTGGGACTGGCAGCAGAGTGGAGCTTCTGGCAGACAGGGGACCAGGAGCCATGGCAGGAGGGGCCAGATAGAAGCACAGAGGGTGGACTGAGACCTGCCCCTGTGCCCACCACAGCCCCAGTAGGGATCAGGCCTAAATGGGCAGTCGGACATCCCTCTCACAATCCAGGACTGCTGGCTCTCAATTGCTTGCCTGCCTACCTTCCTGATTTCCCTTAACCGATTCTGCCTGCCAGCTTGATCACCCCTAATCACTCATCTGCCAGCCTGATTGATGCCTAACTGCTCCCCTGCCAGCCTGTTTGGTCCTAATTGCCTCCCCCTGCAGCCTGGTAACCCCTAACAACCCTACCCTGTGGGCCTGGTCACCCCTAACTGCTCTCTTCTCCAGGCCTGGGTCCCTCCACAACTGCCCTGCCCTTCAGGCCTGGTTGCCCCCAACTTACCTCCTCTGCCAGTCTGATCACCCCCAACTGTCCTCACTTGAAGGCCTGGCCCTTCCCAATTGCCCTTCCCTGATAGCCATCTTATGGCAGCCATCTTGTTTCCACATGGGGCAGGCTTCTTTGACCATATGGGAGCAGCCATCTTGTGTGTTGGAGTGATGGTCAATTTGCATATCACTCTTTTATTAGGTAGGATTATGTAGAATAGAGGCCTAGTGCATGGGTGGGAGCCAGCTTATTTGCCCTGAAGGGTGTCCCAGGTCAGGGCAGGGGTCCCCTTTGGGTGTGGGGTGGCCTGGGTGAGGGGCCTATGGTGGTTTGCAGCCCAGCCACACCCCCAGCATCCCAAGTGGACTCCCTAGTATCTGGGATTTATTTAACTTCTATAATTGAGACTTTGTAGCCTTGAATGGAGGCCTAGGCTGGCCAGGGTGTGCTGAAAGCTTGGCTTCCTCCATTACCAGAGAAACCCAAGCCTCCTGCTCACTCCATGGCTGCAGCCATCTTGGTTGGGTTAATTTGCATACTCACTCCTGATTGGCTGGTGGGAGTGGCTTGTGGGTGTAGCAGAATGATGATTAATTTGCATATCACTCTTTTCTTAAATAGGATTGTATAAAAGATGTGTGTATGTACATATATGCTTACATGTACTTGTTTATGTTCATAATATTCTATAAATATATAAGGAAAAATAAAATATAAATATAGCTACTCAAAGTAACTTGAAAGGTGAGACCGAGAGAACAGAATATTTTAGTTTATTTATTTATTTTTGTTTTCTAAAGTTTTTAGAAAGTATATTGACAGACAACATTACATAAATTTCAAGAATATATCATTATCCAACCTCATATACTTTGCAAAGTGGCCATCATGATAAATCTAGTAACCACATTTCACTGTGCACAGTTATCACAATACTATTAACAATATCCCTATGCTATACATTGAAACCTCATAATGTTTCTACTTTATAAATGAAAGTTTGTACCTCTTATTGTCCTTTGACTTTTATCAAAAAGATTTCAAATTATATAGCAATTTAATAGCTGTTTCAAATTTTACCATGCATGACATTTTTTTTCTCACAATATTCTGTTGTAGTTATTTACTTCCTTACGTAGAAAACTTCACATACACCATTCCTCCCCATTACATACAACAGCACATCTCTCATTTCAAATGGAGACAAGAAAGGCTGGATATTCCCCCTCAGTCTTGCTAAGTGGAGGTCAAATAAGAAGTGGGAACAAAAGGGAAAACAACATGCAATAGAAAATCAAGCAATTGGAATTAAAATCTTATTTAAATTTAAAGATCTTATCTGGTTGTTTGTTTTTTGAGTTTTTAATGATAGGTTTTATTTCATATGCCATTTTTAAAAGTGAGTTAAAATGATAGGTAAATAAACTGATGATAGGTATACTACAGGAAAAAGAAAAAGAATACTCTACAATATGTAAGATTTTTATATGATTGTTTAAATCTATTTTTGAGCTTTGAAGAATTCTTTCCATTTGCAAAGCTAAGTGAAAGGCGTTTTTATTTCCAGTGCCAATTTAGACATTTATATTATTAATTTAGGCCTATGGAAGACAGGCATAAGTGAGTTTATCTGCTCTGAAAACTCAAACTTCACTGTATTGTTTTATAATCCACTAGTTACCCAGTTTGCAAAATCATGTGGCCCTGCCCACCCAACTACTGCCCCACCTTGACACCCTAACCTCTCCAACCCAGACCTTGAGCCCACCTCGCCCCATCCCTAACCCCTCCAGCCTTCTTTGACCTCTTCAAGCTCAGCCCTCAGTCCTGTGATTTGCCTCAGGCTGGTCCTGTCTCATCTGGGTGCCTCCCCGCTTCTGCCCCATCTCAGAGCAATGTGGTGGCCCTGCCCCATCATGGCACCAGAGGAGAGTGTGGAAGCCTTCTGCCTGCTGGGGGTTTTGAGCACTGCTTCCTGTCAGCATGCACTCTGTGCTCCTTATCCTAGCAAAGAACTGGTGAAGGAGCACTTAGGGCTCTCACCCCCACCCTCTCTGCCACAGAATGGTCCCGCCTCCTCTGGGTGCCTCCCCAGTTCTTCCCTGTCTCTGGAGCAATGCAGCGGCTTCAACCCCTGTGCATACAACATCCTGTTGAACAGTCTTTATGGTGTCACTACCATTAGCATATTATCTCTTTATTATATAGGATACTGCAGGGAAAGAATTAGCAAGTAAATGATTGGGTTTATAATAACTTGTCCTCAAATCTAGTCTCTATTAATAAAAGTAGTACTTTTTCTTAATCTGCTTTCTGTTTGTCTTAGCTCTCAATTAATTTAAAACTCAGGAAGGAAGAAAGGTGGAAGCCCCTTTCAAATAGCCCATAAAGTATTCATAGAAAATAAGCCACAATTGATGGTATTTTAACAATAAATGATAACTGCATAGTAATCACTAAAATAATAATCATTCATATTCTCTGACTAAAATGAAATAAAGCTAGATTTGAAAAAAATGGTTTAAAATTAAATTTGCCAATCAAAAAAATTACAAATAAAATAATTGTCATAAATAAGAAAATATTATTTTAAAAAATGATGTTATAACTGTTCAAAATGTAGACTAGATGAATCAATGAATATGCTATTTTAACAGCCAATTTTATCATTTACAGATTAATTCATGTGTCCTGAGTATTCTGAATTAATATGGATATTTATTCCAGATATTTCACATAACAATTTCTCTTTTTTTTCTCTAGATGTATCACAGTTTTTTTATGTACTGAAGGACATCTTGGTTGCCCACAAGTTTCAGAAATTATAAATACTAGTAAAAATATCAGTGAGCAAGTTTTGGGGTGAACATAAGCTTTCAATTCCTTTGGATAAATTCTAAGGAGCTGATTGCTTCATTTTATGGTAAGAACATGTTTAGATTTTGCAAGAAACAAAACAAAACTGCATTCCAGTGGCTCTTTATTGAGGTGTTTTTTTTTTAATCTTTATTGTTGAAAGTATTAGAGATGTCCCAGATTTTTCCTCATTGTGTACCTCTACCCAATTTCCACCCCACCCCAGACCTTCACAATACTACTATTTGTGTCCATTGGAATATGCATATGTGTATATAAATTCTTTGGTTAATCTCTGCCTGCCCCTTTCCCTACTTTCCTCTGAGTTCCATCAGTCTGTGCCATGTGTCCATGCCTCTGGACATGTTTTGTTCATTGGTTTATTTTTGTTCACTACTAAGTTACACATATAAGTGAGAGCATGGATACTTGCTTTTCTCTGACTGGCTTATTTCACTTAGCATAATACTCTCCAGGTCCCTACATGCTTGTCTCACAGCACATAAATCTAAGGGGAGGTCATTGTGCATTTAATGTGCCTTAGGCTTGCCTCCTCTTCTTAGCTATAGGCACTACTGTATCTGTCAGAATGTTTGCAGCATGTTTCCTTTTTAAAAAGAGAAGTGTTGAAAATTTTATATATGTCTCCTTCCCCCCCTGCATTGACCTCTGCTACAGTGGTACCTTGAGATACGAGTGCCCTAACATACGAGATTTTTGAGATACAAGCCATCAGGCTAGCAATTTTTTGCTTTGAAATATGAGCAACATTTGAGATACAAGTAATCGCGCAGATCTGCTGGCTGCACACGACCCACCAGTTTACCGCGACTCAAGTGTCTCATAGTTTCCCACGCCGCAGTCAGTGTGCTTGTTTACCTCGTTGTCGAAGCATCTTTTGTGCATTTACATACTTTATCACATTTCTTTTTATAACCATGGGTCCGAAGAAAGCGAGTGGAAAGGTCAGTGCTCAGAAGAAGATGATGTCTACTGAATTAAAGCGTGAAATCATAGAAAAAATATGAGCAAGGTGTGCGAGTGGCTGACTTGGGGAGGCAATATGGGCATAGTACTTCAATGATAGGCACTGTGCTTAAACAGAAGGAGTAGATACAGGGTATAATGCCAGCTAAGGGCATTACAATAATTTCTAAGCTCCATAGCTCTCTCCATGAAAAGATGGAGAATCTACTGATGGTGTGGGTGACGGAGAAGCAGCTTAAAGGAGATACATTAACACAGGGCATCATATGTGAGAAGGAACGAGCGATTTACAGTGATTTGCTGGAGCAGACCCCACGCACTTCCACAGACAAAGCATCGAAAGACTCATTTAAAGCCAGTAGAGACTGGTTTGATAACTTCAGGAAAAGGTCCAGCATTCACTACATCGTCAGGCATGGTGAGGCAGCAAGTTCGGATGTGAAGGCAGCTGAGGATTACCTCAAAACTTTTTCCAAACTGATAGAAGCCAAAGGATATGTCCCCCAGCAATCTTCAACTGTGACGAGACAGGGCTTTTCTGGAAGAAGATGTCGAATAGGACTTAAATAATGGCAGAGGAGAAGGCGATGCCACGCCACAAACCCATGAAGGATAGGCTAACTCTCGCACTGTGTGCCAATGCAAGTGGTGACTGCAAGATCAAGCCTCTGCTCATATACCATTTGGAAAACCCCAGAGTCTTTAAGTCACCTAAGATTTTAAAAGATAAACTGCAAGTTATGTGGAGGGCAAACCCGAAGGCATGGGTCACCAGGCAGTTCTTTGTGGAGTGGGTAAACCTGGTTTTCGGCCCTTCTGTTAAGAAATATCTACAGGAAAACAACCTAATCATGCAAGCCCTCCTCGTCCTCAACAATGCTCCTGCTCACCCACCGAACCTGGAAGGTGAACTCCTCAAAGAGTTCAAGTTTATAAAGGTTGTCTACCTACCTCCCAACAACACTCCTATCCTGCAGCCCATGGATCAGGAGATGATTTCTAATTTCAAAAAGCTGTACATCAAGCACCTGTTCCATGCTGCTTTGAGGTGACGGAGAACACAAACCTCACCCTTTGAGAGTTCTGTAAGAATCCCTTTAACATCATGATATGCCTCAGAATTATTGATCAGGCCTGGCTTGGTGCTACAATGAGGACTTAGACCTCTGCATGGAAGAAGCTGTGGCCTGAGGCCGTAGCCGAAAGGACCTTCGAAGGATGCGAACCCGAGGTGGCAGTGGAGGAGGAGATAGTGTCTCTGGGAAAACCCATGGGCCTGGAGGTGGATGGGAGAGATATGAATAAGCTCATCGAGGAGCACTCTCTGGAACTCACCATGGAGGAGTTACAAGAGTTGCAGTCTCAGCAACATGCGGAGGTTCTCCAAGAAATTGGTTTGGAGCAGGAGCCAGAGGTGGAGGAGATCTCTACAAGTGAGATAAAGGAGATCTTAGGAATGTGGGAAAGGGTGTCACACTTCGTTGAAAAGAAACACCCCCAAAAAGTTGCTACTGGTCGTGCATCCGAGCTGTTCAATGAAACTTGCCTCACCCATTTCAGAAACATTCTGAAAGGGAGGAAGAGGCAAACCTCATTGGACATGTTTTTTTTTTAAATCGGCCAAAAATGCAAAGACCAGTAGCAATTAAGTTCAGTGAAGATTAGTTAAGTTACATTCAGTTTAGGGATAAAGTGCTGTATTAAGAGTGTAGCGAGTAGGTAAATACACTTTATAAAACCAGTTTATTCCTTTACATTCTCTTTTATTATGTTTTTATACAAATTTGTCATTCATAAATACATTTTTCTTATTCAAAAACACATAACAAGAACAACTGGGGTGGCATTTTGGGGGCTGGAACAGACTAAAGGCATTTCAATTGATTTCAATGGGGACATTTGCTTTGAGATACGAGCAACTTGATATATGAGCAAGGTTACGGAACGAATTAAACTTGTATCTTGATGTACCACTATACTTTCACCAATAAATATTAAAATAAAAAATAAATAATTAGTTAAATAAATAAAAGGGAAATGTCATAGACATTTCACCAGTTTCTGCTTATAATATGCGATGGATCTGAAATAGCATTATACAAATTGACTTAAGGGAGTAGGAAGTATTTTGATTGTTAAACATTAAAGAGTTTTGTCACTCTAAATAAGTTAAGCATTAACTATATTAATAAAATTTATACTAATAAAATGATAATATGCTAATTAAACCTGGTCAACCGGACATCTTCTGGACGTCCAATTTCCTTTCAGACAAAGCTACGGTTGGGGGGAGGACTGAGGCAGAGGTGGTTAGAGGCGATCAGGCTGGCAGGGGAACAAGAAGTTAGGAGTGATCAGGTCATCAGGGGAAAGCAGTTGGGGGTGATCAGGTCAGCAAGGGAGGGCAGTTGGGGGCTATCAGGCAGGCAAGAAGAGGCGGTTAAAGATGATCATGCAAGCAGGTAGAGGATGTTAGTGGCAATCATGCAGGCATGCAGGCAAGTGGTTAGAAGCCAGTGGTCCTGGACTGTGAGAGGGATTTCCCAGATTGGAGAGGTTGCAGCCGGGCTACAGGATGGCCCTCCCCTGTGTACAAATTTCATGCACCAGGCCCCTAGTAATAATATGATTTCCTGTTTTTTCGGCGTGTATCATAGAATGGCATACATCAATGAGGATGAAACCCCGTTTCTGATCTAATTAGTGATGTGATCAAGTTTGGAGTTGTTCTGCTCTGCTAGACAGAGTTGAAGATTTTACTCAAATCAGGTCATGTGTGGCATGTATTTTGGACCAAAGATGGGGGAAAGCTGTGGGGGGAAAAAGGATGGGCATGGTGTACATTTTGCCTATTGAGATGATGTTTGAGACCCAACGGGAAGTCTATTATTTTCCACAACAAACACAGGCTAATGACTATAATTAAAATGGGATACCACCCTGCCGGTGTGTCTCAGTTGGTTGAGTGTCATCCCATGAACAGAAATTATAGTTTGATTCCTGGTCAGGCACATGGCCCAGTTTCAGGCTTGATCTCTAGCAGGAGATGTGCAGGAGGCAGCTGATCAATGTTTTTCTCACATTGATGTTTCTATCTCTCTCTCCCTCTCCCTTCCTCTCTCTGAAATCAATAAAAACATTTTCAAGCCCTAACTGGGTTTGGCTTGGTGGATAGAGTGTTGGCCTGCAACTGAAGGGTCCCAGGTTTGATTCCAGTCAAGGGTATGTACCTTGGTTGATGGCACATCCCCAGTGGGAGGTGTGCAAGAGGTAGGTGATTGATGTTTTTCTCTCATCAATGTTTCTAACTCTCTATCCCTCTCCCTTCCTCTCTGTAAAAAATCAATAAAATATGTTTTAAAAAAACTAACATTTTTAAAATGAGATACCAAGATGGTCAAGTAATAATCAAAAATAAGAAATTAATAGCAGGCATTAATATGAATAGATCAGAGCCATCCCATCTAATAAAAGAAAAACATGCAAGTTGGTAGTCCTTTCCATACTTCCACTACACCCATAAGCCAGGCCCATCAGCCAATCAGGAGTGAGTATGCAAATTAACCAAACAAAATGGCAGTTAATTTGCATGTACAGGTGCAGAGAAAAGACTGAAGTCAGCGTAGAAGGAAGTCAAGCTCTGCAGAATGGAGCTAAGCTTCGGAGAAGCACGCAAGTGGGGCATCGGAGAAGGGAGGGAAGCAGGTGGGGCAGGGGAGAAGGGAGGGAAGGTGGAAGAACAGTGGAGACCACTGCAAGAAGTCCTATTGCAGGAATCTTCCTGCAATGGGCCTCTGGAATCTAAATGAGGAGATAAAGCCTGAACCATAAGTATATTCTGCCATGGAATTCTGAAAGATAAAACAGGGTACCCCACACCATTTAAAGAGCCTGCTGTATTTGGAAAAGTGAAGTTTTAATTACTCTAACTACTTAAAAGCCATCTATAATAATTTGACAATAAATTATATAATATAAAGTTACCGTTATTTGTTTTTAGAGAATGGTGTATTTTTTTAGTGCTATTATGGGTTAGGCACTGATTTATGAAATTAACAAGTCAGACAACAATCAGAGTGTCAGAAACCAAACATTGTTCTTACTAAATGTATGTGAACAGGAGACCAAAAGGCTGGTCAACCTTAATTGCTCTGAAAGGTCAGAGCTAATTACTCAATGTTTAGTTGAAAACATTTTTAGCCGAAGCAGCCTCTACCTGTTTGTTTCATGTTAATTTCTGTTTTGTTATTTCCTGCCTAAAGGCTAGGGGTGTGCCCAAAAGCCTTAATAAAAGGAAGAAAAAGGCCAGAGCAAGTGGTAGTCCTTTCCACTAGAGGAAGGCTCCTGCCTGGCCCCCCCAATATCGCCAAATTAATATTTTCTAGTCTTTCTTTTCATTTGCGTGCAGCCTCCTTCAGAACCCGAACCCTGAACCAGGAACCCTGAACCATGCAGGATGTGGAAAGGGGCTCCTACATCTGGCGCCCAACAGGGGATGTGGAAAGAGGTGCCCACATCTGGTGCCTGACCAGGGGACGTCTGGAGGAGAAGGTATTATTTGCCTAAGAGCAAAGGAAGGAAAATTCACTAAGGAAAGGGTGAGGGAAAATTTACCTAGGAAAAGGTGAGGGAAAATTGACCTAGGAAAAGGTGAGTGGAATTCAATGTACACAAAGCCCACGGATTAACTGCAGAGTCTTGATGTGTAAGTAGGGTGGGAACATCTTTTGCAGTCAGGCTAATGGGGAAGAATTAGGTTATAAATATAAAGTAAACTTTATTATAGACTTTTGGTTTGCATGCTTAAATAATGTTGTTTCTTGTTCAAATTAAAATCTTAGTTTGCATTTGGAATCTGAAATCTGTAGTAAGTGAAACTCCACTGCTGAAACCGCCTCTTGTGTGGAGAAATTCAAAGGTGGCAGGAGGGGGCAAGGTTCTCTGCTCTCCTGCAATGGGATTACTGAAGGTTTCATTTAAAAATTATAGAAGAACTTGCAGGGAAATGCAAATCTTGGCCAAATTAGGTGCTAGTCATTACTTTGAAAAGCGAAAAAGAAAGAAAAAAATTAAGATCTGTCTTTATCTTTTAAGCATGGAAAGAAATTCGGCCAGATCTGTTACTGATGCTTTGCCCCCCTTCGCCCCCCCAAAGTAAACAGGATGTGGGGGAAGGGAGAGACACATGGCAATCCAATATGAAAGCCCACTCTCCAGTATACTAATCTAAAGTCTCCTTTCTCACCATGAAAAAGTTTTAAAAATTTAGAGGTGTGTCTGGAATTTCTGTACTCGTGAGGAGAGAAGCACAGCTTAAAAAGAAATGTGCGCAATTGTACACCTTTTTGGACATATTAGACAGGGTTTTAAGTTGGAATCTCTCCGCAAAAGCTGCAAAAAAAGAAAAACCCAGAACTAGTCTTTATTTTTTTAAGAAAAATGGCATAAAGGAACCAAAAGGAGAAGATTTTGTGTTACTAATCAAAGTTTTCAGCTAAATGCAAATTAAATTGGAAGAAAATAAAATTTCTCTAATTAGGAGTTCAAAATACATTGTTTACTGGTCTAATAAAAAAAAGATTAATTCTGTGATTCCCAACTGAAAATTTTAATATAAAAAAAAACAGTTTAAAGATATAATTGATATCTTAAGGTAATCATAAAGAATATTGTAATCTTTAAATCATATATGAATATATATATTTGATGTTTTTTTCCATGTTAAAATTTCAAGTCTTTAACAGAGATGATTCTTGGAAAGCTCATTGGGCCTGGAGTAAAACAAGAAAGTAATCTTTTTAAATTTAACCGATCTAATATACTTGAAATTGTATAGAAAACTTTATCAAATAAGAATTAATAACTATATTTTAAATGTTGTAAAGGTTTTGGCCTCTAAGAAGAACATAAGGTAGCACTTTAGGGAGAGGCGTAAACACTCAGCCTCTGAGAGATCCAGTCTCTCGGTGTCCTAGATGTCAGAGAGGTAACCATTGGGCAAGACAGTGTAAATCAAAATTTCATAGAAATGGGCAGCCTCTAGATCGACCACTGGGAAATGGCCAGAGGGGTTCCCCCCATCCTCGTTATTCAGGACAAAAGTTAAATGGAAAGATCCCAAATCTGGTTTATGGAAGGGACCTGATCCATTATTAACCTTTAGGAGAGGGTATGCTTGTATATTTCCAGAAAATTTTTCCAAACCCACGTGGATTCCTGCTAGAAATATTAAACTGCAACAGGGATCCAAGAGAGAAACTAGTCAGACTAATGAGGACCTTGCACCTGGAGCCACACCATGCAGCTGCAGACAATCAGCTACCTCAGTCACAGAGAACAGTGACTCCAAGCAATCCACTGAAGATGAAGAGCAGGAGGACAAACAGAACAACAAACAGCCTGAAGGCCACAGGGAACATGCTAAAGAGGATGGTACAGACGCCTAAGAAAGTCTTTCTTGCAATACCAACAGTTATCAGCGGTACGGTAATATTACCTGGGGAACATGGGGAAGTATTTGGAACTTATGTTCCTGACCCTTCATGGGTAAGAACCCTTAGGTGTGATGATTCCACTGCCTCTTGTAGTCTCTAAGAAGGGCAAAATTAAGTAACTAAATATTTCTTAAAATTCCAACATTAGAATTTAAAATGACAAAAGGCCCAAAGCCTCCTGTATTCTTAGAGGTGGGGCAACATTTGTGGCTTGTGAATCAGACATAAACATTTACTAAATTTCTTTTGCTTTTTAAATTAAGATACCTACACTAATTAATAAATTAACCTTTTAAATAAAAATCAAGGTTTTCAGCTAAAAAAGCCAATGTCTTTGTAAGCAATTTGATTAAGTATTCTAATAAAGTAACTAAGACCTTGTCTATACAAAAAGAAATTGATAGCCAGTTTATAATTGAATTGCCATAGCCTAGAACAAAAGAATATCCTTACATGATATTATTCTACAATGTCATTATAATTTTTTTGACAAATATCTCAAACAAATTTACAATCTAATTCTTTGAATATTTGGTAGCAATTTTTAAAATATCATGAAAGGAATTAAGGCAGTGAAAAGGCACTTGAGCATTCTATATTGGCTTTTCTTGCTCTTTTTGCCAAGAGGGACCCTCCCACAGCTGTTGCCTGAGCTTTCTGTGCATGCTGAGGTTGAAGCCTCGTGATGGCTGGTACCATGAATCTGTCTCTCACCCAGTGGTATGAGCTGGGCCCTCCCTAGAGAAGAAACCTGGGTTTTCCAAGATACATGATCAGTGCTGGGACCCCGCCAGCAGGCGAGGGGATCCCAAGGCAGGTGCTGGGCATGGAGGCTACAAGGGCATCGGCTACCAAGGAGACAGAACTGAACCTCACATCAACCTGCTTTGCCCAGGAGGATGGCTGGTTAGCCAATGATGGGTGAGATTCCTCAGGGAAGCAACAACCTAAGACAGGCACAGTCGCAGAGGGCCATCAGGAGAAAACTAGGGGATCAACAGAGGTGAGGCACAGATCATCGCCCCCCCCCCAACATTGCAGGGGCTTGAACCTTCGCCCCTTCTGAGGGAGGTCTCCTGCCCCATGGCTGCTTCACTTCTCATGCCCAGCTCAGATCAGGACCCAGGTGACAAGACAGAGACTTGGCCCAGCTCCGTTCGGGACACAGATGACAGACAAAGATTTGGTCCAGCTCAGATCGGGACCCAGCAACAGACAGACTTGGCTGACAGCTGCCCTATATTCTAAATCCAACTTAACACCAGGAATACTCAGGGCAAATAATCTTTTCCACTAATACTTACAGGATAAAACTAAGATTGTTGTTAGAATATAAATTTTCAAATTAATTTAATTGGTTAATTGAAATGGGTGAATATTCAAGAAAATTTAATTGTACTGAAAAAAAGTTATTCCTAAAGTATTAACTAAATTTCTATTGGTAGTTCATTGCATGGTAAAATTACTTAACATGCAATAAACATAAAGCAGTCATATTTGCATTATAAAAATTTTCCAAAAGCCTTCTAATAATTAAATCAAAAAAGGGGGGATAGTACAGTAATATTATATTAGGAAAAGTATCCTGTAAGCAAATTACATCTAGAAAAATTTTTTTATATAACAGCAAGACACACATGAAAAACATACACAGTATTAAAATAAGCCAAAGGAAAATCAATAGAAATTTATAGAAAAAATTCCTTTACTAACTTTTGGTCGAGAATCTTTGTATATTTTCAGAAAAACAGCACCAAGACCATGTGAATTCCTACAACAGAGAATGCTTCAGCTATGAAGACAAGAGGAGAAACAGTCCAGAGATGGAAGATGCTGACGACACCTTGCCAAAGTAGCAGTCAGCAACTATGCATCGATGCAGGTTGCCCAGGACCAAACCAGAGAGGGTCGGACCTGGATTGTCACCATTTGTTCACCATCCAGAACTGAAATATCATTGCTAACATGTACACTCAAAAACCTGTTGGACATTGAAACTGGGACTCAAAGGACTGTTGGTCCAGAAAGAAACTTACTACAGGCTTATTCATTTACCTCTTAGCATAGCCATTCTTGCTTGTCTTAATTTTTGTTCTTAATGTTTATTTCTAGTCTGCAGATGCAAGATTTTTTAAAGAAAAGAAAACTGGGGAGATGTTGGAAACCAAACATTGTTCTCACTAAATGGATGTGAACAGGAGACCAGAAGGCTGGTCAAACTTAATTGCTCTGAAAGGTCAGAGCTAATTACTCACTGTTTAGTTGAAAACATTTTTAGCCGAAGCAGCCTCCACCTGTTTGTTTCATGTTAATTTCTGTTTTGTTATTTCCTGCCTAAAGGCTAGGGGTGTGCCCAAAAGTCTTAATAAAAGGAAGAAAAAGGCCAGAGCAAGTGGTAGTCCTTTCCACTAGAGGAAAGCTCCTGCCTGGCTCCCCCCAATATTGCCAAATTAATATTTTCTAGTCTTTCTTTTCATTTGCATGTGGCCTCTTTCAGAACCCGAACCCTGAAAACCAGGAACCCTGAACCACGTGGGATGTGGAAAGGGGCTCCCACATCAGAGCTTATGGACATTATATTTAAGTGCACAAAAACAAATAATGAGTAAACAAAACAGATACATATCAAAATATAAATGATGATATATGAGATATATGAAGAAAAACAAGGTAGGGTAAGTAGATTACTGTATATGCTGCTTAAAATAGGGTGACATGAAGATGACATCCTATTTAATAAAAGAATAATATGCAAATTAACTGTCACTCAGCAACAAAATGGCAGCACCCCTAGACACAAGATGGCAGCGTCCAGTCCTCTCAGGCCTGCTGGAGTCCCCAAGTCCCAGGCAGTGTAGGGCTTGAGCTGTTGCCCTGGGAGGCAGTGGTGCCCCCCAGCAGAATCCACTGCCAGCTGTGGCCCACGGCGTTGGCCTGAGAGGCACCAGTGCACCCCTAGTGTGATCCACTGCCAGCCTTGGTCCCTCCAGCACCCTTTCCTTACATCCGCTCTTTAGTATGATCCAATCCTAGCTGCAGCCTGGGCTATGAGCCTGGGAGGTGCCTGCACTGCCTATTCCCCACCCTTCCAGAGATCATCTCTCACTCACAGCGGGGGCGTGTAGGCCTGGGAGGTAGCCACACCCCCCAGAGCTATCCCCTCCCAGCGGCAGTCTAGAGTGTCAGTCTCCAAAAAGCCTGTGCTCCCATGGAGTGATACCCCCACACACTTATAGCTTTGGAACTCCCCTTGCCTCCAGCCAAGTGATTGGAGATGGGGGAGGGAAGGGGTGATATCTGGGCAATGCTGCCCAGCAAACCTCTTCCATTGGGTAGAAACTTCTGTTCAGGTTAGGGAGGTAAATGGGTTTTGTTTACAATCTCTAGAAACTGCAGTTGAAATGTCTGAGGTAGGGTTCCACATCAGAAGTAACTTACAACTAACTTCTGAAGGCAAATGGGGACATTGCAGTTACATTACTGGAGAGAATCCCGAGGTCAGGAGTTTGGCTCTGCAAGAGCGGTGGTGGGTGCTCCCCACTCTGCTTCCTCAGCACCTTGGACAGAGCTTGAGCCCACCCAGGAAGGCTTTTTCCCCTACAGTTTTCACCAAAGCAGGGAGATTTTTGTAGACATGAATAAAAAGTGCCCACCCACAAGTCCTAAAGATGCCGGGGTGACAGAAATGACAAAGAAACTAGGAAAAGAGAAAAACCAGAAATACCACTGATCCCAACATAGATCATCTTTTTCTTCAGATGACGGTGTGTTTTCCTCTTCTTCATCTTCTGGAAGTAAGACAGATTCAAGTACTGATGATTCTACCAATGGAAAAGTTAAGAGAAAGAGAGGACAGAAAAGGAATAAAAGGAAAAAGAAAGAAAGGGCAAAAGAAACAAGAAAAAGAAAGGGAAGGAAAAAAGGAAGAAACAACCACATGATATCACCTTTCTAAGGTCTCATGAAATTCCTATTTAAGGAGTTTATTTTATGACACTTTTAGTTTGGGTTTACATTTTTACTGGTTTGTCAAGACCATGGCAGGTACACTGTCCAATATGTTAAAGAAAAAACCCTACCTAATAAAGAGGGAATATGCAGGGGAAGGCATTTGGGGGTGACTGAGCTGTCAGAGGAAGGCAGTTGGGGACAATCAGGCTGGCAAGGGAACAGTTAGGTGTTGATCAGCCTGCCAGGGAAGTGGTTAGGGGATGATCAGGTTGGCAGGCAGAAGTAGTTAGGGACAATCAGGCAGGCAGATGAGCAGTTGGGAGCCAGCAGATCTAGATTGTGAAAGGGATGTCTGACTGCCTGTTTAGGCCCAAGAGGTACTGGATTGGAGAGGGTGCAGGCTGGGCTGAGGGACACCCCCCCCCTCAGTGCACAAATTTCATATACCAGGCCTCTAGTTTAAACATAAACTTGAATGAAGTTTGAGAGCCAGTCACACACATTTCTAGGGGAAGAATCCCTATATAATAAAAGTCTAATATGCTAAGTGTCTGGTCATCTGGTCATCCATTCAACCCATCAAAGTATAATATGGTAATGAAATGCTAAGGCCATTCAACTGCTCACTATACCATGTACTGACTACCAGGGGGCAGGCAGTCAACTGGTTGACCAGTCTCTATCACATGCACTGACCACCAGGGAGCAGATGCTCTGACCAATAAGTTAGCTTGCTACTGAGGTCAGCCGATCAGGACTTAGTAAGATGGACTGGACATCCCATAAAATCCTCCTGCAGTCCCTTCCTGGCTATCCAACCTCCGGCATCTCTTCCCAGCCTTGATCATGTACTGGTGGGGTCCCTCTCTCACAATGTGGGGCCCTTTGGACAATGTTGGAGAGCTGGTTTCGGCCTGACAGTGGAATGACCGGTTGCTATGATGTGCACTGACCCACCAGGGGGAAGACACTTAACACAGGAGCTGCCCCCTGGTGGTCAGTGTGCTCCCACAGGGAGAACGCTCCTCAGCCAGAAACCGGGCTCACAGCTGGTGAGTGAGCTTGGAGTCTCTCCTGCCTCCACAACAGTGCTAAGGATGTCCAACGGCCAGCTTAGGCCCACTTGCCACAGGGTGCAGGCCTAAGCTGTCAGTTGGATATTCCCCGAGAGTTCCCAGATTGTAAGAGGTTGCAGGCCGGCTGAGGGATCCTCCCCTCCCCCAATGTGCATGGATTTTGTGCACTGCGCCTCTAGTATTCCAAATAAAAGAAATATCAAGAACTAAGATCTTGAAATGGATTGAAAATTGGCTTGTTTGATAAACAACAAGGATTCCACCAGTTACTAAGCATGACAGAAACAGGAGCTGACAGAGAAAAAGTCAGGAGATGAACCATATATGATAATTCAGGCAAAGGGAAAGTCTTTAAATTTTATTCTAAATGTGATGAAAAGCTTTGGAAGATTAGGGTTACAAAAATGAGATCATCTGAATTTTTAAAAAAATGGTCACTATGTATTCTCTGTGAATAATAAAATCTAAGGGAGGAGGTTTATTCAGAAAGACCAATTAGGGAGTGATTATAGTATTTTAGGTAAGAAAAGGTAATGGTCTTATGCCCTTAAAACTTGTGACCTGCCTTTTCAATACTCATTCCCAGTGTGTATGCTTGTTTGCAAGTACTCAGATAGCTTTTTCACTTAGAGGTAAAAGAGCCAATTGAAACAGTGGGTCTGGAAAGAAAACATACCTAACCCAAATGCAGCTTGACACCTGCAATGTCTCCAATGGTTTCCTTATCATTTGCCAAAACATTCCCCAGTTACTATTTTGCATTTGCTTCATAACACATTCAGCATCATCTACTGTCATCTCTAGACCAGCTGTTCTGATTGTGAAACTTCAAATCATTTCTCTAATCACAAACCTCCCATGACTCTGTTTTAAATTTAGAAATCAAGAACAAAACACATATGAGATTCTAGATTTTAACAGTTTGTGGCTTTTAATGGCATCTGTCATCTTGTCTTTGAAAAGCTATTTATCATCACAATTCCCTATTATACTCTTTTGAAATGGTGGCCTTTGTAAGTTCCTCACCCAAATATTTTACATAAACAAATCACTAGGATGAGAATAGGAATAACATATATGATGAAGAACTAAGTCCTATGTACTTTGGAAAAACATTAAAGGTTTATAGTCTCTGGTACTTAGACAAAATTAAATATGGGATTTCCCCTTACATTTTAAAATACTAATTCCCAATATTATTATGTTACACGACACCATGTTAGCCACGTTTTCAGCTTCACACAGGCAAGGACATGTAATACAACAGAAGACAGTGGCAAGTTAGAGTAAGAGAGTTGATATGAATGGCTTCTTCTTTACCATTGGGCATGAACATCATGCATGTGGGCTAACATTACCTCAACTAAAATTTCAAAATTTCAAGTAAGTTTATTTAAGTTCCCTTTAGGTCTGAACATTTACACATTCCTGAGTAATAAAAGTAATTTTCCATGTTAGTTCCCCAACTAAATGATAGCATGGATCAGTAAGAAAAGAATAGATTCTATCTTTAGTTCTACTAGTTCAATACAATTCATTACCAAGATAGATTTTCAATCTTGAAGGGCTTACAAAATTAATAGCATATAATACAAAGTAATTTAGTTTATGGTGTTGTCCAAGGTGATTTTGTATCATACTTTAAGAAAAATATATCATTGTTTTTTACAAATTTTAAGAACATAGGTCTGGTAAGATTTTAAGATGAATGTCAGGTTTGGGTTTTGTTTATCCTCCCACCTGCATTAATTCATAAGTTTTCTTCTTCTCTTCCTTTCAGCATCTCCTCAGTGTTGCTCTCTAAGGAGTGTCAAAGTTTGTTTGGTAGCAGTTGATTATATTCACCATGAGAATGTCATTAATCTCAAGATCTTGCCTGTCTAGAGACAGTCAGACTTTACTTCAGGGCCCTGCCATCTCTGTCTCCACAAATCCATTTCTACAAGCTCTTTGTTTGAAATAAATAAGGCCACTCTGTGAAATGTCACATGCTCAGAAGTCCTATTACTTACTGCTTTCCCGCCTTATTATTCAGTTTGCAGAACCTCTATAGACGATGTCAGCGGAAACTATGAATAAACACCATACCTATTCATGGGATAATAATTTGAGACATTTATTTGCAGACCCTTTCCCATCTACAAACAATTAATATTTAATTTTAGAGGGAAAGGTTTGGTGTAAATAGAGTATAACAGTGATAGTATATGCCAATTTGCTATGGTGTTTTTTTCTGTTTTCTGAGTGATCATGATTGATGAATCAGGATAAAGTTAGGTACTCTATTCATCCCGTAAGGTAGCTAACTTGGCATCTGCAGTGAGAAGGCAACCAGTGTGGACAGGAGCTCTAACAGGGAACTGAGTTAGCTGGTTCTACAGGATTAGAAATAAAGAGTGAGCTTAGTTTTTTCAAGGAAAGAATAGATCACATGTCATAGTCATATACATGTTCAAGTCATAATTCACTTTCTAAAGCTTCATGAGACCCCAAATAAAATGCAGAGGACCAAAGGAAGATGCATGAATGCTACATGTGTATTTATTCATTAGCTAGAGGCCTAGTACACAAATTTGTGCACATTGAAAGGAAATTAATTAGCAGAAATACTTTAGAGGCTGGGGAGGGACTTTGGGAGGTTGGCTCCAGAGCATGTCACCCAGTCCCAATCTGCCAGACCCCAGCAGCAAGCTAACCTACCAATAAGAGCATCTC
>PVJN01030171.1:0-26037 GCA_004026805.1 Lasiurus borealis | reverse complement strand
TTTTTTTTTTAATAAGACCTCCCCCTGCATCAGAATGCTCTGGAATGTGTGTTTTAAATCTAGATTTCTTAGACCCATGGATCAGAGCTCATGAGAAGTTCCCAGGAACCAGCTCTTCTAGTCATCTGGTCATTCTTAGCACAGTTAGGTGTGAGCACCTCTGATGAGATAGAGCCTAGTTTTGAGTCCATCACAGAACAAGTGAGCTTCATCTGTTTTCTGTGATTTGTGGTTGACAATGTACTTTTCATTTGGTTCTCAAGACTACCCTAAGATGCAGAAAGGAAACTGTTACTATCAGAGGAGCAGGGCATGCTGAGGAGAGAGCCTGGGTAGGGTGGACATGAAGTGGCAGGCAAAGAATGTGAGCACTTGAGGGTTGAAGAAGCCCCCTGAACGCATGCATCCCCTTAACCAAATTATCACAATGAGAGGAAGGAGTGAGGAGGTTGAGAGACCCTCTGACAGGAGGTAAAGAAGCATCCACTGAGAGTTGACTGGACAATTACAGCCAACTGTAATTGGAGAGTCAATGAGACTTAAGGAACTGCAGAAGGCAAGGAAAGTTTCCCACGGGATGGAGGGGCAGCCATTGTGGGGGTGGATGATGACAGGTGAGAGACAGGAGCTAAGAAGAAAGAAACCCAGTGTTGGAATGGCTGGAAGTTCACTTCTTTCCATGAGCCTGGAAGGAAGGGAGTGGCAGTTCTGGGATGAATGTGAAGAGGTCGCAGTTCCTGAAGGAGACATCTGTCAGTCTGCAGCTGTTATGAGCCAAGCTGTGCAGGAAAGGCTCTGGGATGGCCGTGAGCCCAGAGATCCGATGGGAAGTGATGATGGCATGAATCATCTCAGAAGGAGAGAGAAGACGGCCAAGGCATGATTCCTTCTTCTCCCATCCCACGCTTAGTTATCTCGTTTTTACTTCCTTTTTCTACTCTGTTCCAATGGCCCAGAGCCAAAAAGCTGGTTCTCACCCTCATGGAAATCCTCTTTAAGACCCACTGCCAATCTGCTCACCCATCTCAATCACATTCAAGAATTGGGTGAGACTGTCTTTTACCTTTGAAAGCTATTATTTTTTTTTATAAGGCTAAGGAGCATGATACAGTAGTGAAGGAGTAAAGAGTAGGCCAATGTGACAGCCTTACAGCAGGACTTCAATGTTGCATAATTGAGAAACAATTATGGACAGGGAGGCCCTTCAGAAGCTCACAAACTTAAATGGGGTCCTCTGCAAAGATAACCTTTCAACCTCCCAACTTCCACCCTGGCTATCCCACCTCTTTCCTTACTTGTCTTCTCCCAACATGAAGAATGTCTATTATAGTCTTTGTCATAGTGCTATTGACACAATCAGAGAGAGGAGGGTCATAGTTTTATTGTATTCTTCCTTTTCCCTGGAACTCTTAGAGTCTTGGGTCTGGAATTGACCAGTATTCCTAGGAAGAGTGAGAAGGAAAATAAAAAGACCTCAACCCAAAGTTTCAGATGATTGTTTCAGACTTGACATGTTGAAAGCAAGGGCAGGTAGGCGAGCTCAGCCCCTGCTGGTTTGCAATGGATCCTTGGGGCTTGTGAGCTGGCCACCTTGGGCAGACAGCAACAGCCTGACATACAATGCAAGCACACATGTACACCTTCAACTTTCTGATACCCACAAACAAATGCATGTGGGAAAATGCTTTATTTTGTCTCCTTTTCCCACCTATATCCATAGTACTTGTAGGAGACCACCTGTACTCCAACAGCTTCCTATCTCAGCCACCATCATCTCTATGCCCTCTTTTCTCTGGCTTCAGAAAAATGATTTTCTCAGCCCTGAATCAGGATGCCAGTACTGAAGACTCGCTGCTCTAGGAGCAAACATTCTGGGCTAGCAGTTGGTGGATAAAAACCCTGGCTTCCTCAGAAGCCATAATTCTGGGCCATTGGAACAGAATAAAAAAAGGAAGTAAAAAGGAGATAACTAGGCGTGGGATGGGAGAAGAAGGAATCATGCCTTGGCCCTCTTCTCTCTCTTTCTGAGATGAACTTACAGCACCCCTCAGACGGTCCCTCACAGGACTGAGCCCAGTTGTCTACATCAGCAATCTGCTCATTAACACACATCATTTATTGACTTTCTTCCCTTCCCTGACCACTTTTTCTTTTCCTTACCTTGCTTCCTAGAATCACTCATAAATCAACACTTGCACTCAAATCTTTGATTCAAGGTATGCTTTGGGAAAACATAAACTAAGATAGTATGGGACTTAAATATAAAGTATAGGGGTTATTTACACTCTCAGAATGAAGTCTGTTACTATACACACTTATTGTCTATGCCAGAACAACAGCCAACTGCCAGAGTTATGGAGAGCTTCTTAAAAGGGAAAGGGAACTAGACCATTGCTTAGCTCTAGTACTGTTCACCAGGAAGCTCTGTCAGGCTGCAGAACTCCCAGGTACATGAGGGATTGTTTAATCTACTCTGGGCCACCTTTACCTGGCACAGGAAGGCAGTGTGATTTTGTATAAAACAAAGAAAAGATGCTCTGAGAAGCTGAGTCATCCCAAGGCATGATTTCTGTTCATAAGTGCCTCATTCTGGTAAGTTCAGCACTGCCTATCCAGACCCTCTAAAGACCTACGAGAATACTCCATAAAACCCTGGCAACTTGGAAATTATAAAAGAGAGAGCATAGGTCAAGATAATTTTATTTTGCTTAGAAAGAAAAGAAATATCTTGGACTGCTTTTTAAAGAGCCCTAGATTTGAAGTCAGTGTATAGCCAAGAATGCTGCCCTTCCCTGCACAATATACATGGCCTGTCTTCTAAGCACTTGGGTTGCCTGCTCCCCACAATCGAAGTTTTATGTATATGGGCTCATTCATCTCTCTCATCAGTTGACATCTCCTCTCTCAGCCTATCCCAGACACTTTGCCACTAAACCACAGGAGATGAAGAGGACTTCCAGGGGAGAAGCCAGGAACATCCTGGGTGGCCAGTGGGTAAGCAACCCTACCATGGAACCCAAAGAAGGAAGGGAGTTCCCAACATTCAGGCTCAGAGATAAAAGGGGTGGCTGGGCTGAGGGTGAGGGTGACTTTCCTTGATCCTAAAATCCTTGTGTATTTTCAAGAAAATTGTATCCATATGTTTCTGATTCATTTACTCATAAACTCATCAAAATGTTATTTGGTAAGAGCTATTTGAAGTTCAAGAAACCTTATAACAGCCTGTTTAATAAACCTAAAGAGGTTGTTGCTTTTGTTTTCCCACCCTCCCCTTTACTTTTGAGAAAGGGCATGTGATTTTCCCTCCACCCCCTCTTTTCTCTTTGGAAAAGCAAGTGATCATATACCTATATAGTGATTCAGGCCCATGAAACTCAAATTATCAGAAAGACAATGAGAAGAAAGACAAAAGTCCAGGTACTGAACCCTAATCTGCCCTAACCGGGGTGATCTCTAGATGGCTCACCTTCACAGAGCTTATGTAATCATCCAAACTCCTCAGAGAAAGATGCTTAAAATGAAAGGACCCTCACAGCACTAAAGTTCCTGTAATTCCTGACTTCTTTATTTACCATCACCTCCTCACCATCTATACCTTGCCCAGACATCAGTAAAGTAAATTCTATTTTTAGTAAAAATCTTTAGGGTGAACAGAAATCTGAAAGAATGTGAGTGTAGCAAAAGCCAAAAGCAATCATTTAATGGGTATTAAGGCTTCAGTTTCCAGAATCAACTGAGCCTTGGACAGAATAAGACATGGACTGAAAGCAAGGAACCGTTGGATGAAAATAAAGGTAGGAAGACTGACTGTTGGGGATGTAAAGTATATTGTTTCCTGCACATCCTAAATAAAAGTCAAACTCACCTTCTCATTTGCCTCTCTGACCTATTAAGTTGATAATTAGCTGTCTTTCTGAAGGCAGGAGAATGGGCAGGTTGACCTTTAGAGGACCCTTCCTCACCCCACAGCTTTTACAACTCTCCCCTCTTCCCCCACCCCAGCCCAGCTTAGTTCAGCCAGTTCACGAAGAACAGAGGGCCATTATGTCATTCTTCCCCTTAAGATGGACTCCCAGGAATGAAAAGGTCAGATGCCTCAGTGCAGCCCATAGTACTGGTTCTTTGTCCTTCAGGGTGAGCACAAAGCCAAAAAACTAATCATGACTCTCCCAGCTGGTGAGCCTAGCCCCCAGTCTTTCTCCTTCATTCAGTCATGGCAGAGACTGGGCTGCTTTGATTATTCTGGCTACTGAGCAAATAGTTGAGATATTATGTGTGAGGAGAACAGCCTAGATGTTGGATGACTTTACATACTTACAGTGGGGATAGAGAAATTGAAGTCTTCTATATGCAAGTGAATGTTGCTGTCCATAGACTCCCAGATCCAAAGAATGTCATTCCTTACTGAGCATCGAAGTCTAGCCACATCCACTGCAGAGATAGGTTCTAGTCTTGCATCATTTTTACTCTACCATATCAGAGTTCTAGTTTATAGATGGACCAAGTTCTTTGTCAATCAATACAACTTTACTGAATGCCTAGAGAGGGAACAAAGAAGAGAAAGAGAGAGAAAATGTGCCCAAAACAGAAGCCTCAGTCTTTATGCAACTTAATTTTAGAAGCAGGGTCCCATTGCTTCTGCTATATTTTATTCACTTAAATAAAACAAAATTGATAAGTCCATGTCCAAGACAAGGGGCTTACCCAAAGGTATAAATACTAGGAGGCGGGGACCATTGAAGGCCACTTGGGATGCTGCCTTCCACATTCCACTAGGCTGAAAGTCATAGGATGTGCCTCTGCCATTTTCTGGGCATGAGGCCTCTGGGACCTCTGTTCTATCTGCAGAGTCAATGAGTTAAGATGGTTTCACAGCTGATATGAGCCATGACCTGGTGCTTTTAAAGAATGGGTGACAGACTCTTCAGTTAGTCAAGGGCCTTGGAAAGTCACCCATCCCCACCTCCTTATGGAAAACCTTTTTTTCTCAGCCCATATACATGAAACTTTGATTGTGATAGTCCTCTTGAAAAGGAGGCCACTCCTTCTGATCACATCCATGCCCATATTTCACTCTCTACTGTCAGGAAAGCTTTATGGATTCTAACCTTCATCTGTTCCACTGAAACTTTGTCCCTTTTCACTTCTGCCTGGTTACATTGATACCAGAGAACAACTTTCCTAGGCTTATCTCTCTAATAACCTTTATGTAATTTACAGAATCTGGTCCCTTAGATGACTTCCCTTTAATGAGGTAGATCACCAGTGCCTACTACAAACATGAGAAGGTCATGTTCAGCTGCCCCTCCCACGTGGCTCACTCTCTTATTAGCTTGCCCTGTAGTCTTTTTTTGACCATTGACTATATGATCTTGATGGAGACAGAAAACTACAAGGAATTAAGGAAAGAGAAAAGAAGGATGAAGTTATCTGAAATTGAATTTGACACTGACTTTAGCACCTAAAACATTATCTCATTGGCTTTTCCCAGCTGACCTTTGTGAAAGTCATTATTCTCATTGTGTAGCAGACAGAACTCAGGTTCTGCTGTCCACAGCTGGCCTGTGTCAGAGTCAAGATCAAGCCCAGCTCTGTTTTACATTAAGCTTTGAATCTTAAGCCTTGCCTCCCAATACTGTAGGGTATTTGGAGGTAAAGTTAATAAGGGAAAGAAAGCATTGTCAGAATCCTATAAGGGTAGAATGGACAAGGGCCACCAGAGGTGACTTCCTTTATACCCCAACCTATGAACAATTATTCTCCCAATATCCTCTGTGGATTAATGTTCTTTTGTAGGGACCCTGACTTCATTAAGATTTGTGAATGCATAAGAGAAAGATCAGAGGTGAGAACATTTAGATTCCTGAGGTACCTGGGACTTGAAATATCATCTAGATGAGTTGTTTCATTCTGATGCTAGTCCTCCATTCTCATGACTGTGTCCTGAGAAATGTAATCATGTCCCTCAAGGTTGGTACAAGTGCCAAGACAATAGATCATCAGCCTTACCTGCCATCTCTCTGCTAGCCTTCCTCTCTGAGTCCCCTAAGTCAAGAGAAGAAGTAGTCCATGCTTATGCCAAATTATTTCTGGACCATGCACAGCCTGGCTAAATATGTGAGAATAGAAGCAAAGTTTGTAAATGATCAACAAATTTTACTTACTGCCATAAACACATCATAATAATAAGAACTTGATAGTCACTCACAACCTTCCCATTGCCCCCTAGACTCCTTTGACATTGAGCAGGGAGCCTAAGAACCACCCACCAAGGCCAACTTTACCTGAGGACCTCCTGAAGCCCCTAATGATGCCTCATTAATGAGAGCAGCATTCCCAAAGCCAGTTGCAGAATTCTTTTCCCTCGTGTCACACTGACTTAGTGGCCAAGCCCTGACTGCTCAAGTGCATAGAATAGGTTTAAGCCTCACCTACTAAGCCATGGGCACCTTGTAGTGGATCACGGAACTTCAAGAACCAAAAGTCCAATGTGTTCACTATGATTATAAAGTATCTATCACTGTGGGCACTGTATTCTGCTTGTGGTGGGAATTTTCTCACTTAATCTTCACAATAGTCCTCTGAAGAGAGCTGTTTTTATACCCTGCACTCCTTGCAAATTAGAACATTTAAAATCAAGATGAAGGGAGAGGAAGATGGCTGCTGGCAGGATGGAGGAGAGGGAGAGGAAGTGAGTGATGGTGTGAAAGGAGTGTGTGTGGATGGATGTGTGTGGTGTGTGTGTGAGTAAGTAAGGGACATTTAAATATCACAGGAGCAGCAGGGGCTGGCAGATAGGGTCTCTTGGACAAGGAGAGACTATCACCACTTTGGGCATTCCCCGGAGTGCGGTACTCCAGCACAAAGCCCATGCCATCTTGAAGGGGAGAATGGTGTTTTTTTAGTAACTCATCAACACCACCAACCAGACAGGCCTTGGAACTTCCCTGAGATCCAGCAACCACTCCAGCCAAAATCCTGCTGCCACACCTGCAGATCCGAGGGCCCTGGGACCTCCACCTCCAACGGTGCACTGCTCAGCAGCAGTAAGTGCAACCTCCCCCTCCCCAGAAGCAGAACTCCTGACAAAACATTCACACCTTTCCAGTGCACGCACTCCCTACACAGCGCCTGGGAGCCACTGGGAGTCCCTGTGGGTGTAATTTTGTACAGACAACCCCGCAGTAGAAATTCTGAACTCCCTCTTCCTGAATAACTGTCCACAAGACCCCCGCTGTGCAACTTCAGGGCCAGGGCTCCTAAGAGTGTGTCAGAACTCTGCACAGGCAAACTCACTGCCACAGACAAGGGAAGGCACCCTGAGCCCATATATCCACAGGGTCCTCTGGGGGGCTGCTTTGAGCCTCTGCTGGGTGTGATTCTGTACAGACAAAGATGCACTGCCCCGCAGTAAAACTCTGAACTCCTTCCTCCTGAATAACTGCCCACATACACCTCAGCTATTCAACTTCAGTGCCAAGGCTGCTGCTCAAAGTGTGTCAGAGCTCTGTGCAGACAAACACACCACCAGTCTGCACGCACACTTCCAAAGGTCAGGCACCCTGAGCCCATCTACCCACAGAGAACCCAAATAAACAAAATCAGAAATGAAAGAGGAGAAATAACAACAGACTTCACAGAAATACAAAGCATTGTTTAAAAATGTTATGAACAACTCTATTCCAACAAACTAGACAACCTGGAGGAAATAGACATATTCCTAGAGAAATATAACTTTCCAAAACTCGATCAGGAAGAATCTAAACATCTCAATATGCAAATAACTATGGAAGAAATTGAAGCAGTCATCAAAAAGCTCCCAGCAAACAAATGCCTGGGATTAGATGGCTACATAGGGAAGTTTTACCAAACATTCAAGGAAGAACTAAAACCTATCCTCCTCAGACTATTTCAAAAAATTCAAGAGGAATGAACACTTCTAAGCTCATTCTATGAAGTGAGCATCACCCTAATATCAAAACCAGATAAAGAAAACACAGTGAAAGAGACTTTATAGGCCAATATCCCTCTTGAACATAGATGCCGAAATCCTTAACAAAATTCTAGCAAATCAAATCCAGCAGTACCTCAGAAAGATCATACACCATGACCAAGTACGATTTATCCCAGGGATGCAAGATGGTACAATATCCATAAATCAATAAATGTGCTACATCACATAAACAAATTGAGAGATAAAAACCACACAGTCATATAAATTGATGCAGAAAAGCATTTGACAAAATCCAATACCCCTTCTTGATAAAAACCCTCAGCAAGGTGAGAATAGAAGGATCATACTTCAACATCATAAAAGCCATATATGACAAACCCACAGCCAACGTCATATTCATTGGCCAAAAACTAAAACCATTTTGAACAGAAACAAGGCAGGGATGCCCGACTTCACCACTCCTGTTCAACACAGTACTGGAAGTACTAGCCATTGTGATCAGAAAAGAAGAAGAAATAAAAGGCATCCAAATTGGAAAAGAAGAAGTAAAACTGTCCTTATTCGCAGATGACATGATACTATACATAGAAAACCCTAAAGACTATATCAAAAATTATTAGACTTAATAAATAAATTTGGCAATGTAGCAGGATGCAAAATTAACACCAAGAAATATATGGCATTTCTATACACCAATAGTGAACTTACAGAAAGAGAGCTCCCATTTGACCCAAAATCCTACTCCTAGGAATATATCCTAAGAAACAACTAGCAGATGAGTGGATCAGAAAACCATGGTACATCTACACAATGGAATACTATGCTGCCATAAAAAAGAAGTAATTCTTACCATTTGCAGCAACCTGGATGGAACTGGAGAACATTATTCTAAGTGAAATAAGCCAATCAATGAAAGAAAAATACCACATGATCTCACTCATTTGTGGATAATAAAGAACATTATAAACTGATGAACAAAAAGATAAATACTGAGGCAGTAAAGCATCAAACAAACTGTCAAATTACAGTGGGAAGGTTAGGGAAAGGTGGGGGAGGTAAGAGATCAACCAAAGGACTTGCATGCGTGCATATAAGCATAACCAATAGACGCAAGACACTGGGGGGTGAGGGCATGTATGGAAGTGAGGTGGGGGGGGGGGCAATGGTAAGATATGTACACATGTAATACCTTAATTACAAAGTAAAATAAAATAAAGTAAAATCAAGGAGATGAAGAAAGAAATTTGCTGAAAGAGACAGAGCTAGGATAGGGACCCAAGCAGGCTGACTCTCATAACTGCCACTCAGGAGGCCCTCATATTCCATAGGTATTACATAGTAAGCACAGCTGAAGGCAGCTTCTCCCTGTTTGCAAAGACAAAACCATGCCTTAGACATCAGATATCTTTAAGAACAAGCTCCATCGAAAAGACACTGTTCTCCCAAGATTAGGCATCAAATCAGTCCAAGGGCCTAAAAGATGAGGAACCCCTTTGGTATCCCTCTTTTTCAGGTAGCACCATTTAGAGAACAACTTCTACATGGAAGTCAACAGTTTCCCCCATAGCCATGCCAGGGAACCCAAATTTTTCTTGAAAGCCAGGTGACAAAAGGGACAAAGGACAAGATGTTCCCCACCTGGAAATGGAAGTCTAGCCTCTCCATTTGTCCTTGGACTCTCCTCAAATCCAGTGCAATTTGAGAACCAGAAAGAAGATGGAGAAGGAGGGTACAGGCATCTGTATTCCTGGCTATAAAGCTTCTGTTTCTCAAAAAGGGGCATCTGGGTACGAGCTCTGAGGTGTCTTCAGAAGTGCACCTAATTACATCAATGCAGAAGATAGTGAAGAGGAGCAAGTATGGATGCTTACTGAAATTAACTTACAGATGCAGATTTCCAGGCTATCGGGAGCCTTAGGGATCACCCAGTACAGTTCCTTCATTTTATAGATGAGGAAAACAAATTCTAGAGAATTGCTTTCAAACCCCTTTGTTGGGCTGATTTCAGTCTCAGTTGTCTCGGTCAATGTAATTCATCCATGTGTCCTCTAGGTCTTCAAATACCTACAACCAGAAACTCAGCAGAGTCTTCCATGAAGCTGGGAGCTGGCAGTCCCAGTGGCAACTTTTTTTTTTCTCCAGGAATACATATGTTTGAAGAAGACAGATTTTGGAAAGATGAGAAAATTCTAGGAAAAGACCGTATTATTCTTTGTCTAAGCTGGTACATTTTTGAGAAATAAGAAAAAGGACAAACAAGAGAAGCAGAGACATATGGTCACCCTGGCCATATGTCTTTCTTGATGGAAAAGGAAGCCTTATGTAAGCACGTATCTGGGATGCAGAAGGCCTGGCTGACTTATTCATTCAATCAACAGGCACTGCCTGGACAACAACACGACAACCCAAAGAACCTAGATTTTTCTGGTTCAGCTGCTATTATGAACTAGATGTGCCTTTCACAGGCCACTGCCTCTCTCTCTGGGCCTCATTTTCATCCTCAAAAATTGAAAAAGTTGAACCATGTCACCTCTCAGACCCCTCCCTTCAAGCTGTAGCGTCTAGGAGTCTGCCGGACCTCTGGCTGAGAAAGGGGGTCCCAGCACAGCAGCCTCCCAACTTGTCAGCCCAATGCACTAACCAAAAGTACACATGGTTGGCCCCTCCCAGGGCTCCAGCCCCGCCTAGCCCCAACCCCACCCAACACATGTGGTTGCTCTTTCTGTTCGATGTATTGGGAACATATGATGTATGGGAGATCCTGGGGAGAGACCTACAACACACACACACACACACACACACATACACACACACACACACACACACATTCATACATCATAATTAAAGCAAATATGAAGAGGCACAAACATTCAAACAAGTGCAAAAGACATGCCAAGGGTCCTCTGGCACTGCCTTCCGTGAAACACCTGGTCATGTTTAACCCAAGCTGAAAATATGATTTCCGTGCAAGACTCCTGGCAGGGATGGTAGGAGGCAGACTGGATGCCCTCAGCAGGGGCCAGGCTAGCCTGAGTCACCTCATCTTCTCCTAGGGGACAGGTTCCACCCCTGTCAGCCAGCATGTGACAAAGAGGGAGAGTGCAAGCACTCCAGCTCTCAGCCACATCCTCACTCCAGATGCACTATTAACCTAAGCCCTGCCACCACCTCCCCAGGAGCCAGCAGATGGGGAAACAGAAGGGAGATGGCTGATAGGGCCTATTGGCTTCCCATGGATGACCTCAGCCTAATAGAAGTTGTCATGTGTCAGCTTAGGGCATGAGCAGAGCCCTCCTGGGCAGCAGCTGCTCTGGCGGCCATAAGCCAACTTGCTGCCAACTCAAGGGGTTGTGCTCTGGAAAGAAGGCCTGACCAGAGGCTAGATGGAGGATGGGGTTCAGGACCTGTGGCGTGAGAGAGTTAAGCAGCAGAGGAAGGTGAAAGGAACTCTCAGGTAAAATCCACCTCTCCGTTAGCCAGTCCAGATCCTGGTGTTTAATGATGCCCCCTCTCCAATGTGCTAAGAGAGAAGCAACAAGGGCCAGAGGACATGGAACCCATTGTTAAGCTTTGTTCAGCTTTCTCCCCCAAATCCCAGATCTTGGAGTCTTACGGATTCAAGGGATCAAGGTGCCTAACTCTCTCTCATTCTGCAGATAAATAACCTGATGCTGGAGATGATCAAAGGAACCATCCCATTTGGTTCAGCTGGTGGGGTCCAAATCATAAGACTAGATTTTTTCTTTGTACTGTTCTCTTTCCTACTTCTTACCAATAATATATATAAACATCATAATAGGATCAATTGTGAATTTAATCATATAATCTCCATTCAAAGTATCACCCTTTCTTGTTTTGAATCTTTACAAATCTCAAAGTATCATATTTTTGCAAGTAACAGGACTATATTTTGTGATGCGGTGTATTCTAACAATTCTCCTTAAAATAGTTATAGGGGTGTAGAAGTGTATAGAAAAGTTTAAATCATAGGGAGTTACAACAATTTAGCAAATGCTGAAATTTTTTATAATTGGCCAAAATTAATTGTCTCTAAACCTCCAGTTTCCCTAATGCAGCATTTGAATATACAGTATATGGATCTTTTTGTGATGCATGCTTTCCTCAGTCATGAGGTCCTCAGTTCCAATAGTCACGAATTGTGAGTTTCTCTATTGTGAAAAAAACAGAAAAGGTGGTGAGTTTTTGTGAGAAATAAAGGAGGTAAAATTGCTAAAGGAACATTAAGATAATGTGATGAAATCAAAATAGAGACAACATAGGCTGAAGACAAAGTATATTTTATTTTGTTCTTCACATTTTATTTCTTTGTGGTGAGAACACTTAACTTGAGATCTATCTACCCTATTAACAATTTTTAAATTGTACAGTATAGTATTATCAACCACAGCTATAACATTGTAGAACAGATTTTACAATTAGTTTACCTTACCATTGAGGGCCATTTGAAATCTCCTAGTGTCTTCCTGTGTGAGCATTAGGAAGAAGGAAGCTGATAGGTGGAGGATGGAGGGTAAGTCTTCAACAGAACTAAGCCTTTGAAATCCGATGTGTCCAGAAGACTTGTGAAAGACCCACTGAACTCCCCTAAGCAAGTTCCGTATAAATTAACTGAAGCACATAAACATTCCATCTTAACTTGCTGCCCTGGGCCCACGGTGCTTCCAGAGGCTGCAGCTAACATCCCCAGTTGCGAAACTACATTGGCCATTTGTATGGAGAGCAGATACAGAAAACCCCCCTTTTAGCATGCTCATTACCAGCAGCAAAGCAAAATGACTGTCAAGACTGTCATTAAAACAGCAGGGGAGTGAAATCCTGAAAAGTTCTCACAAACAAGGGAAAGAAATGGAAATTAAATGAATATGTTGCACCATGAAGACTTGTGAATTGTCTTTCACAAAGGCAGCCCTTAAAAAAAAACACCATGATTTATTTCAGTGATTACATTTATTCCCTACTTAGATCTTTGTGGATTTCTGATGAGCTCAGACCCCACACCTTATTTCTCTCATTCTAGTTCTTAAGCTCCTTACTACTAAATTAGTAAATTTTCTTACTCTCTTTTTGTGTTCATTTTTTCATAAAATTGCCTTTATTAAGGGAAATAAGGACACATATGCACACACAATAACTCAGACACACACACACACACACACATCCACAATGATAAAAAAGCAGGAGTATGGTTGATCAATAACAAGCCTGTATAATTAAGGAAGGCAAAGGTTTTGTGCTGATGGCTCACATATGCCTTCAGTTTGAAGTGAGATGTAATCCAGACAACATGGTGACCAGGTGGCTAGTTTGATGGACTGGTGATAGTTTTTAACTAGCTCTTTAGTTTAAAAGACATGAGAGTGATGCTGGCGTTAAACCCCTCAGAGGCATACAACCAAATGGGCTGGTTATCTCAGGGAGAAATGAAAGAAAATTAGTTCATAAAATTAGAAAGCCAGGCAGCATAGAACAGTGGAAAACATAGCATATGGAATTGTAGACCTGAAAGCCATTTTCCCTTCTGGCCTACCTTTGCTTCGAGAATTTGGGAGAGTGACTTTCTGAACATTCACTCCTTCACTTAACAAAGCTTAAATGAAATGATATATGGAAAGTGGCTTGTGTGCCATAAATTGTTTTGCAGTTATTATTCTGATGGTTAAAACTTCAGCTCTCTGTCAGTTTGGAATATAAAAATGGATAACAACTTTCTACTTACACTAGAAAACAAATATGAATGAATGAGTTTCCACTGTAAGCAAATGAGATTCAAATTAAACATCAGAAAGCCTCCTCCCAAACAGAGGTTCTCATCCCTAGCTACATATTAGAATAACCTAGGGAGATTTTGAAACATAAAATGCCTTCCCAGAGATCCTGCAGTAATTGGTTTGGGGTGAGTCCTGGGCATATCTGTTTTTGTTTTTTCTTTTGCTTTTAACTTTATAATTCTATTGTGTGCAGTGAAATTGAGAATGCCTAGTCAGGAGCAGTAATCTATAAGAAGTGCTCTGTTCAACTTATAACTACATAAAGGGGGGGGGGGGAAAGAGCATTAGAGAAGAAGTAAATGAAGATAAAATAAAATCTTTCATTTTTCTGCCGAGATCGGTTTGGCTCAGTGGCTAGAGCTTCGGCCTGTGGACTGAAAGGTCCCAGGTTCAATTCCGGTCGGGGGCATGTACCTTGCTTGTGGGCACATCTCCAGTGTGGGGTGTGCAGGAGGCGGCTGATCAATGTCTCTCTCTCATCAATGTTTCTGACTTTCTATCCCTCTCCCTTACTCTCTGTGAAAAATCAATAAAATATATTTTTTAAAATATCTTTCATTTTTCTTATTCTTAATTAGTATAACAGGTAGCAATTTGTTCAAAATAATAATACCAGCTTGTTCAATAATTATAGTATATAAATAAGTGAACAATAGCAATGTTATAAGGGAGGGGAGAAAATATTGGGAATATTTCATTATTAGAAAGTATTGGCACAACCCATGAATGGTATAATGTCATTTGAAAGTGGACTTGGATTAGTTATAAATGTATATCACAAATTCCAGGGCAACCACTAAAAAACTTTTTAGAGTATAACTGATATGCAAAAGAGAAAATAGAATCATAAAAGACTCCATTAAAAACAGAGAAGGAAGGGGGGAATAGAAGACAGAAAAAGAAACAAGAATAATAAATGGAATACAGTTATAAATAAGGTAAATATTAGTCCAACTAAAGCAATAACTTTAAATGTAAATGGTGTAAATATACCACTTAAAAGGCAGAGACTGTCAGAGTGGATTAAAAAATAAGATCCAAGTATATGTTGTCTATAAGAAGTTTTATTGATAATCAATATTGATAGAAAAGCATATATATAATTCATATATGCACATATTAAAGGTATGTACTTAAAATCATTTTTACAGATGGGAGTGAGCAATCTAAAATGTTTGGAAGCTACTAAAACAGAGCAGAAGCACTTTTAAAACTTCAGTGTGGATAGGAATCATCTGAAGAACTTATTATGATGCAGATTCTGAAATTAATGAGTATAGGAGGGGCTGAGGTTCTGCATTTCAGTAAAGCCCTCCTGAGAAGGCTAAAAAGGGCTAATTCCTATACAACCCTGATATTTGGGAAACAGTGATCTGTATCCATGCCAGCAAACTCAGTGTGCATTCTTGATAACCTATAATTAAGTCACTACCTCTTTCTCAGATACTGGTCTTGCAGAACTGGTTACATAGGCCATTGGACTGTGGACAGTGCACTGCCCATAGGGAGGGCTATTAATGCTGATGCCAGGCCAGACCATGAGATATGGCCTGGAGACCCCCAAAACCTGGGGGCCTTCTTGCAAGGCCTGCACAAAAGACCAGAAGCATAATCCATGTTTGCGGAACAAGTACCACAGGGAGATGTAAGGGAGGGCCCCATGTATGTTCCTTAACTCAGATTTGGAAGGCTGTTCCCTGAGTCTATCGTCATATTAAACAGTGTTCCTCCTTTTTTTCTCAGAAGTGTCCTTGGTTTTCTTAGGTCTTCTGCAACACTCCAAGGATATTGATGCTGGCATTCCTCAGACATCATTTTGAGTAGCAAAGAGTATGGAGGGCTTACCCCAAACCCCAATAACTGTGGTTTACATCTAGGAAAGGAATCAAAGATCTGTATCACTGATAGTGTTTCTCCCCTGCAATGATAATATTCTTACATATCACTGATGTACATATTTTTAAAGATTTTTTTACAGCTAATGGAAGTAAAATAAATGTATCTAAATGGTAAGAAAAAAGTAAAGGAGAGAAGGAAATAGAAAGAAAAAGAAGGAGTGTGAAAGGAGGAATAGAATTAGAAATTAAGAGAGGAGGATAAAGGAGCTAGAATACAAGAATACATTTCTGTCTTTGGAATCATGAGTCAGAATCATCTAGAAATTGAAGAAACTTATGAAGATAAAAGATCACGATCCCACTTTGATGAGACCTTGTTCAGACCACATTAAAGCTTATGATTACACTATGAGGGAAAATATGGGTCGAGAGAGAAGTCTTCAACACTTTCAGCTTTTATGGCTTTTGAAGGATATCTTATGATGACACCTATACAAAGGAGATATGGTAAAGGGAAAGTCATATCCAGTGGATCTTTAATTCTTGGGAGAGTATTTTGGGGAATAAAACTTGGTCTAGTAACCTAAAGCCAGACCAAGCAGGTAGAGGTTCAAGACCAACCTGTAGGGAGGGGGGAAAAAATGACTCAAGCCTAGATGTTGTAGTATCTTCTTGACAAAAGCAAATGCTAAAGACCCTCAAAACTGGATTTTAAGGAGAGGTAAATAATTGTGAGAAAAGAGGATAAAATTACAGATATAGAAAAAAATCACAGAGGTTACTTGAATCTGAACATACTTTTGTATCCTCGGCAACCTGATTTCTGCTCTTCTGGACCCCTTCATCCCCCTTCTACCGAAAGTCCTAAGTTTGCCTGCGACCTCTGAATTTCCAGACCCAAATAATGTGTTTCAGTACTTCCAACAGGCTCTTTAGGAGAATCTGACTGCAATGTCACTAAAACAGTGGTTCTCAACCTTCCTAAGGCCGCAACCTTTGTATACAGTTAGTTCCTCATGTGGTGGTGACCCCCAACCAAGAAATTTTGCTACTGTTACGCATCGTGATGTAAATATCTGCATTTTCCAATGGTCTTAGGCGACCCTTGTGAAAGGGTCGTTCGACCCTCAAAGGGGTCTCGACCCACAGGTTGAGAACCACTGCACTAAAACAATCAAGCAATAAAAAGAAATAGGTTTTGAAGAGGAGGGAGTGGTCTACAAACCCTGGGTCTCCTCCCACATGCTTGATAACATTTCAGTCTCCTGCTTTAACTCCACTTTCAACCAACTTTATAAAGTCTAAATGTGTCTCTCTTCAAATGCAATGATCAGAAGTAAATCAGATATTCCAAGTGAGGTCTGATCAGGGTCAGGTACAGCAGATACTTGAATAACGTCATTTTGTTCAATTTCCTTTTATTGTAACATTGATGAGAAAATAAAAATTAATTCCTGGCCAGTTCCACTGCCTGTGTGGAGTTGGCACATTCTCCCCATGTCTGCGTGGTTTTTCTCCCACATCCCGTGGTCTATCAGCCTGGTCACATTCCTGCTTCTCTGCCCAACACGTCCCATTATCTTTGTCTCCTCGGTCCCCACCTTTGAGATCATGTTCGCCCTCCTACCACATTCCCCTTATCTCTAAATCCAGCTCTTTCATTTCATCTTGGCATCAGTCCAAAGGACTTGCACATAAGCCCTCCCCACCTCCCAGCCCTACAATGAACCAGTCTGCAAGGACAGAAAAACTGCATCAGCAAACCCTAACTGGGGTTTGCCTCATGAAAGTACGTGTAAAACACAGATCTGTAAATGAAGATGAGATTAGTCCCTGCTTTGCTGGCTTCCATTGGATTCTTTGGAACAGTGATAAATGCAGTTATGAGAATGATCCCTGAGGACAGTAACCTGTCACCAGGCCTCTCTTGGGGGCACAGTGTTACTTGGTTCCACCTCCACTTTAAAAATAGACTCAGCTCTATGTGTGGATTCCTCTTTCTTCCAAGCTGCCTGGGCAAGTTCAGCTTAGCTCTCTCATCCTTCCAGCTGCCTCAGAAAGTGGAGAAACTGGTTTTTCCTGTGGTTCTTTGGGGCACCCTTCACTTTGCTCTTCATTCACTCCCCGGTCAGAAACCCTTTTAGAGGAGAGGTCACAATTCTTTTACTTCCCACTTAAGCTCTCTGTTTCAGGTTTCTTTTTTACTGAATAAGGACCTGCAGGTCACAATATAAGTAGTGATATGAAGAGGGATGTGGGTCTTCAGTCCCTAAGAGTTGGTATTGCCTTGTCTTGCTGAACCTCGCAGCCACATACAAACAGAGACTCCAGAGACTAATCCCCACCACTATCAAGTGCAATCCATTGAGAGGACACTCCAATCCTCCTATTAAACTCTTTGGGAAGGAAGGTTTCGCCATCCACTTCATTCACCCATTTCTGCCCTCAGTACAGAAAATTCCTATCTGTCAGGATTTACCCAACTAACCCTTTTCTGAGAATAAACAGAATTTAAAGAGAACAACTTCATGGGGGTTGGGGTAGTGGAAAGGAGATAAATGGGCTCCTTTATTTTCAAGCTGACATGAAAAAAAACAACGGTGAAGGTCAACTGTTATTCCAAAATGTTATCCCATTTATTCAGATCTTTCTGGCATTTATATTAGCATGGAAATCTCTCTTCTGAAAAGTTCAAGAACTATCTGCTTTGAGATAAACCCTTCCTGCTTTCAGAAAGTGATGATGTTGTGGCTTTAAGAAAGGCAGTCCCACCCTCCCTCTCACAATAAATCATCCTCGCACAGGTCAGAGACCTAAAGCAGCTGAGCTGTTGCAGATAAATTGCTGGGGGTTCTGTGCAGCAGGTACTTCCAAGACCTGCCAGGACCAGAGGGTGAAGGTGAAGGGCAGCATTGTGCTAACATGCTTCCCACACTACATTTGCTATTTGGTGTGATGGTTGCCCATAGGGGTTCTTAACCGGGGGTGATTTTGTCTCCCTTTCCCCTCCCCCCCCCACACGCAATGTCTGGATACATTTTAGTTATCACAAGTGGTAGGGACGGTGCTATTAGCATCTGGTGGTTGAAACTAGGGATGCTATTAAACACCATACAATGCACAAGGCAGCCTCCAAACCAAAGAATTATCCAATACAAGAAATCAGTCAGAAATCTTGCCTTTAGCATAAACAATTTGCGGCTAAAGAGGGATAGTCCATGTGGTCAAAACAGGAGGCGAGACCAGAAGGGTCAGACCTGGTGTGCTCTGAAACTGTGTTAGAAATTTTTTCACTTCCTGGGAGCAAGGGGAGCCACTGAAGCTTGCAAACTGGGAAGTTGGAGGCCTTGGCACTATCGGGTTGGCATTTATATTTTTAAAGGTCACTGGCTGCTGTGTAACCTGGAGAGAATGGAGGCAGGAGCCAGAGTAGAGGCAGTAGACTATTGAGAGGAGGGGCTGTTGCAGGAGACCAGATGGGAAGTGATGGAAGTTTGGGACGTAAAACAGAAAGAAAAAAGAAGATAGAGATTCAAGAGACATTTGGGAGATGAAATCAGCTGGACTTGAGGTTGTGTGAGCGGAAAATGGAGAAAGAAGGAGAAGGCGTCAGGGAGGCTCCTGGGCTTTTGCCTGGGTTCAATAGCAGTGCCATTCACAGAAAATAGGAACAACTAAAGGGAAGTACATATAGGGATGAAATTCAGCTTTGAACACATGGGATTTAAACTGTCCAGGAGAAAACGTAAGCTAGGCATTAGATTTGTGAATCTAGGGAAAGTCTTGTTTATAGTTGGTAAACTAACAGCTTGGTGCCTCCAACTTAATGTCCTGCTGGTCTCTCAAAACCAATATATCTCAGTCCAAGCACATTACCTACCCCCAAACCAACTCCAACACCTGTGTCCTTTCCCTATTAAGCACATTATGCAGGGTCAGAGACTTTATCTGATTTATCTTGCTAGACTCTACAAGGCTTAGCAACATGCAAGCCCTTGCAAGAGGTTAATAAATGTTGTAGAACAAATAACTGAATGACAATCAAGTTCTTCTAGCTCTCCACCCCCAACTACCTCCACCACACTCCTTTGTCCTATTACTTTTGGACAAAAAGTCAGGTCTGTTTAGTTTAGAAGGATCTGAGGTCAAATTCTGTTGTGACCCTCACACCTGTAGACAGAAGACCTTTGACCTGCAAGCTGCAAAGAACCCTGTCTCCTCTGGTAGCTCAGCCAGGCACTTAGAGAGAGACTTCACAGAAGTGACAGCTAACATTGGATTTTATTATTTGTTTGGGTGTCTAAACTCACAGTTATTTCCTGTAACAGATCTGCTTCACAAAGCATTGCCACAAATGGATTAGTTTAAATATGAAATTGTGGGTTTTCTCAATCCAATAAGTATATTCCTGTGTATATTTCTTTTGTAAATTTGTGTTCTTTTTTTTTTTTAGGTTTTTCAGGAAATAAACATTCATCTATCACACAGAACTGGTGTGCAGAACAACTGAAGGAAAGAGGAATAGCAGGTCACAAAGGAATGTCCCACTGTGTCAGAGCCCCCTGGAGCTTAAACCTTAATTAATCAGTCAGAAAAAGCATTTGTTAAGCCCTCTCTGTAAAAAAAGAATTACACAGACATAGTCCTCTAAAAGCCACAGACATGGTCCTCTGAAAGCTCACAGCCTGAGACTATTCCACTTTCTGTTTTTGTATAACACTTATTAGATTGTTAAATAAGAAATTGGACAAAAATAGAGCAGAATGTTAAAAAGTTCTGATATCCTCTTTAGATCAAATATTAGTTCAATGTATAGCAGCAAAACTGTATCCAACAAATTTTTCTTTACTCCATCCATTAAATAAACATATTGCCCATTGTTTTCCAAGCAGGGGAACTACAGCAGGGAATGGGGGGCAGGAAACCTGTTACAGGTCCTTGGAGAGCTCACATTCTAGAAGAAACAAACAGCCCATGAGCAAATAAGCCAATAAATAAACAAGAAAATATTGGGTCTGAATGACTGCAATAGGAGTAGGTGAAATGATGAAGGGGATGTGCTAGGTTAAACTTTTAGAAAAGGCCTACCATAGTAGTTGACATTTAAGCTAAAAGTTGAATGGCCAAAGTAAAAATAAAGTAAAAAAAAAAATACCTGTTACTGCAAAGATCTGTGGGAAGGATTCCAGATATTACTTGACTAAAAGCTCCCTACATTTATGTTACCTCCATACATGTAGTTACTCAATAAATATGGACAAAGCACATCTGCTATCATTTCACAAACTGTTTGTAGTCTTTACAATATGGACAATTATCTCCAGGACCTACCTAGTATCTTCTTGTTTTGCAAGGTTCCCTGACCTAGTGCTGTGACCATGTGCTTCCAGCATCAAACCAGCAGATACAGCCTTCCCTTGTAGCTAACTCTTTCCTAAGGGTGGAAATCTTCTCCCTTTGACCCTTTTTTTAATGTTTTTTATTTCCTGCTTACCTTATTGGCCTCAAGAATTTACCCAGTTTTCATGTGGGATTTCCCTTAGGAAAAATGGCATGAAAATACATCCCTTTGCTTCTAAACCACAGTGGATGAGATGCTTGGGCTGGAAAAGACTCAACCCATCTGGAGCCTTGCCTCCCTCCCCAAAGGACTTCACAGAAGCTGTGTTTGGAAATAAAATTCCTTCAATCTTCTCTCCCAGGACTTCACATCATCCACCATAGTAATTTCTTTCTTATGGCCAGCCCCTCACAGCTACAACCTCGTCCATTTCTAAAGAGTTGATAGAGCTGCTAAAAGCCAGTGGCAGACTCATCCATAGACTCGACACAGTCGAGGAAAGAATCAGTGAACTTGAAGATAGATCAATGGATATTAAATAAACTGAAACACAAGGGCAGAAAAGATTGGAAAACACAACAAAATGAAACAAAAACAGAACAAAGTGACCAAGAGCCATCAAACAATAAAATCCAATGGCTAGAAATGCTGTGATTATATAAACCAGACTGGATCCCTTGACTTTTAGTTCAACCCATCTCCACCAAGCCCCTAGTTAGTTCCACAGAATTAACTTCAAATCCACCCAGAATGTAGGCTCTAAATGTTTCCTAGAATAGCTTCATGGCTAACAAATTACAATATTTCCATATAGAGCCAATCTTAGTAATAATGAAAATGATATTCTCATAATTTAGAAATAATTAAAATCAGGTTGCCAGATAAAATACAGAATGCCTAGTTCAATTTGAATTTCAGATTTTTAGTATAACTTATGCCTTATACTAAATATGTGCTCTATTTGGGACATACTTAGACCAAAATATTTTTATTACTTATCTGAAATTCACATGGAACCAGGCATCCATATTTTTATTTGCTGAATCTGGAAATCCTCTATTAAAAGTTGCCATTTTATAACCCACTCAGAAATATCTTTCCAACTCTTCACATTGCCTTTATAAAATAAAGCCTTGTCATGAATTGGTTTATCAGATCTTACCAGGCATTAACATAAGCAGTGGGTGCTTGATGAAGCATGGGATACAAGATGGAGTGGTGGGAAAAGGAGACCTGCTCAGAGGAGATAGTTCCAGATTAGGAATCAAACTACCATGTTCTGGAACTTACTCTTTCTCTTACAAACTGTGCCATCCTTGAACCTCTGTGTCTCAGGTTCCTAGCATGTAAATGGCAATGATAATATCCACCCAGTCCCCTTCCACACTCTTAGATGATCCTCAGCACAGCTCTGTGGAACATTTATTTGAAAACATATAGGAATATACGCCCATCAAGTGGGATTTGTTGTTACTTCTGGAAAGAGATAAGAGGAAGAAGCAATCTTGAGGGGAATGCTTGATAAGGGAAGAAAAGGCCTTGATGGCCTTTACAGAGTTCTTGCCCCTTGTCATTAGCAATACCTTCTGCCATCAAACCTGCCCATTTTCCAACCCCACAAATTGCATTTCAAATCTTTATCAGTCAATAGTCTTATTCCTGGACCTTGCCAGTGTGGGCACACCAGGCACAATCAGGTCTCATTATGTAAGTGCGGCAGAGTTTGGCCTGGTCTGTCCTCCAAGAGGTAACTGCCAAGGGGAGCACGGGCAGCAGTGATATGAGACCCTGTTCTCTGAGTCAGTCCTGATGCCAGCCGGGTGAGGTAAGCCTCCATTGGGGGCACCATTCACCTGCTGGCGTCTGGCCTGTCTCTGGCGGCAATCATCTCCCAGTAGGCTGGCGAGGAAGTGAGTAATGAGACAGGTTTGTTTCATGTTGCTCCTGGCTAGAAAGCAGTGGCTTGGAGTCCACACATCAAAAGAGGACAGACAGTGAGCTGGCTCTGCCCAAGAAAGAGTGCTCCCAACCAGATCTTCAATTCTGCTCTAGCCATTTCTTTGGACTCCTAGAGCCTGGATCCTAGGCTCTGCCTTCCAGATCCAAGGCTCAGCAGTCCCATCTTACACGCCCATAGAGCTGAATGACCCACCTCTCTCCTGCACCACTCCCCCAACAACACAGTGGCAGTCCGCAGGTTGAATGAAAATAAGACTTAAGTTTTCCTCTGGATCTGAGAAATAAAAAATTACATGAGCAGGAGCAACCAAACTAGACTCGTGGTCTTTTCAACCCATCAAAAAAAAAAAAAAAAGCATGTTTTGTAGCCATAGTTAAAGAGAATTGAATCAGATCATAGACATAACCTTACTACACACTGCTCTCATAGTGCGGGACCTGGACTAGAGACACTGGGATACCTCACTAAAAGAGGTTATGAAGAGCCCTTGTATGTCATGATCCAGAAGAAAAGGAAATATGGTGGCCAAGAAGGAAAGGTATTGAGAAGAAGGTATTTGGATTCTTTGTGTCATGAAAGTAAGCCAGTACATGTCTGTTTGGAAAACTGCACATCTTCTTAATGCCCAACTCTGGTGAGAGAAAAACGGTAAGCTTCAAATTCCACCAGCCAGTCAACAGATAAGCTATGCCCAGGACTGTCAATGCCATCAACAGGGACTCACCCTGCCCTGCAACCCTCCAATGGCTGCCACACTGACTCGAAGCTACATGTCTAGGAACCTGGGCAAGTACTGGATAGATGCCTGCCCTCACACATGCAGCCCATTCAAGTCAACAGCTCACAAGTCCAGATGAGGATGGAGTGGATGAGAGAGTACCCTGGGGGAAGGTGTAGGAAGACCCTCATTGGGCAGCAGGCTCTCAGGCTCCCCTCAGAGCACTAGCACCCAGGTCTGGCTGGGACCTGCCCCTCCTGATGCTCTCAGACATTGTTTTTCTCCATCCATCCAGACCAGATCTGGTTTCACTAGACTTGAAACTCTCCAGGTCCTTTCCTGCTGTGAACTGATTTATTAGGCTACATCTGTCAGAGCGTGACTGAAGGTTGTCTGCCAGCTGTGGCAGATGTTGCCTCAGAGCGCCCTCTGAGTGAGGCTCATGTGGATATTGTCCATTCCTCCCGCCCCTTCCTCCCTGCCCCCTCCTGGGAAAGGCCTGGAGAGAGAAGCTGAGAACATCTGCAGAGCCCATGAGAACAAGGAAGAAGAACAGGGTACCACAGAGGCAAGGAGATTATGAAGGAGGCCAGTGTGTCAATGTAACATGTACTGAGGAATGGAGTTCTAAACTTAATTTTGCCACTGGCAAAGTCTGTGATTGTGAGCAAGTCCAATGGTCTCCTCACGCCTGTCCTCTAAGTTCATTTCAAGCTTTGAGACTCAGTTCACCAACTCTGAAAGTTTTCTGACCCCACAGGGGCCAAGAAAATGTCTCTTCCCCTTGATCACATAGTACTTGGCTCTCCTCTAATAAAGCACTTGAACTTGGGACAGTCCCACTGCAGGGTTCTGGCCAATGGGTTGCTGCACAGGTTTAACAACCGGCTCTCCAGAGGGAGGGCAGGAGAGGATAGAGGAAGGATACATAAAATAAAGAAGTGTGCTTGATACAAAGCAAACAATTTACAAATAAATAATAAAATATAAAATAGTCTTTATTGTAAATTCCATATAGCTAATTGATTCTTAAAGAATGCTTCATAGATTGCTGCCAAAAACTCTTGGATCTGTAGCAAGTGTACGGTTGCAGATCAACCATGATTTAGCAGAGGGCTGTGTTTGACAACGAGCTTGAAAAATCCCTAAAAATTTAGCAATGGGCTCTTGGGGCTGATTGGAGCTGACCCCTGATGGACAGCAGGCCCCAGAGCGCAGGGCCTGGGATTATCTCTCTCTTTTTTCAGCACTCTGGTAACAGGCTGACCCAGTTACTTACCAGAGTTCAGGCTGCTCCCTGAATTGAACCTGCTCTCCTTAATTTACCCAAAGAAGAAAGCCAAGTGAGCAGGGGTGATAAAGTAGAACAGGTGTCCAAAGGGAGTTTGGCCAAGGGCACATGGTGACAAGTGGTAGGTAGCCAAGAAGACTCCATAGAGATTGTCAGAGAAGCAACAGGCATGGAATTGGGGGAGAAAAAGACAGGGAGGACATTCCTGGCAGGAGGAACAGCACAAGTAAAGGCATGAGACAGACAGCTGCCTTCTCTAGCACCCAGAACACTCATTAAAAATCTCATTTGACAAAAGTCGATTGTCCACTGTGTGCTCATCACTGCTCTCAATTAAATCAAGTTCCTGCTCTTGAGAGTAAGTCCTATTGAGACCCAATGAATACCAAAGAAGGACCCCAGTGGTAGAGGATGCTTATGAGTAAACAGACTTGACTTAATAAACAGAAGAACTTGACTCAGAACCTAATATCTATGGATATTAATTGTGCTTCTTTTAGAAGAAAAGTTAGTATGCAAACAGAAGCAAGCTTCTTTCGTGCAGGACTTCTTGGGGCTGTGGGTGCTGCGAGTTACCAGTAGGGGGAAACAGGCTTTGGTGTTTGTAAAACTTGCTTTGTGGATGGAAGGGAAAAAAGCAGGTAGGAGTACTAAGGTGAAGATTCAAAGGATGTGATCTTCTGTCAAGCAGCTGTGGGAATACCACTTCAAAGTCTGGGTTACTAAGAGCCAAGTAGGAAAAAAAAAAAAAAAAAACAGAGAAAAGCAAAGGCTGATCCAGAAAAGTAGCTGCTCCTTTTGGCTTAGATCTTACTTCTTTGTATTGTCAACCCCTTCAGCCCCTAAGGGAAATGGCTCCTCCAGTCACTGGTGGTGGCTGCCCTCGGTAGGAGCTCTCACCTTGGTCCAGACTGATCCCTATAGTGGAACAGCAGGCCTGGCTCTACAGATAAACAGGCCTCTCAACCATTTGTTCTTGGCTAGACTTTAGAGGGAGCAATACATACACCTATTTGCCTTATAACTTGCAAATTAATTAAAGGTTTCTAAACTGGGTTCCGTGGAACCCCTGGATTCCTCCAAGATACCTCAGAAGTCACTGAGGTGATGGAGAAGCTGAAGGGCCAGAACCCCAGGCCTCTCTCT
>PVJN01030170.1:0-25839 GCA_004026805.1 Lasiurus borealis | reverse complement strand
AAAAAAAAAAAAAAAAAACTGGGCACACCTGGGGTATGTATTGTACTCTATTGCCAATGACCTGAAGAATATAAGGGACAGTATACTTGACACCATATATCCTGAATGCCCAATGCTGGTAGCATCGTTGTCCACCATTACCCACTCTCAGGCCCACACATTTACCAGAACTAAATCCAGATCTCAGATGTACCTCATAGTAGTTCAATCAACAATATAGAAAAGTGGCCCTGCTGGCTGAACCCTAACTTCCAGAGCTTAATTTTTATTACATGCCAGATGAAAATTATGAACATATTTCTCATTACTTTTGTGAAAGCTTTGTAGGCACTATACCAGAAAACTCTAAAAAAATTGGGTAACACCTTGTTAATTTTGTTCTAAGGAAGCTGTAAAAAGCTTTTAAGTATACTAGTATATTATCTGATATTTTATTTAAGAACAATAAGGCATTTAAGTCAACTGAGGAGAAAGAACTACTTCAAATTCATGCTTTTTGGAATAAAACTATAATAATTTAATAAGATTTCAGTGCATAAAGGAATGCCATTATTTCCCAGCCAGCATGGATCAGTGGTTGAGCATTGACCTATGATTCCCGGTCAGCACACATGGCCTGGTTGCAGGCTGGATCCCCAACATGAAGTGTGGAGGTAGCCAATCAATGATTCTCTCTCATCATTTATCTTTCTATCTTTCTCTCCCTCTTCCTTTCTCTCTGAAATCAATAAAAATATATTTTTTAAAAAGAAATACCAGCCTGGACCGGTTTGGCTCAATGGATACAGCATTGGTCCCAGGTTTGATTCCAGTCAAGGGTGTGTACCTTGGTTGCAGGCACATCCCCAGTGAGGGGCGTGCAAATGGCAGCTGATCGATGTCTCTCTCATCAATGTTTCTAGCTCTCTGTCCCTCTCCCTTCATCTCTGCAAAAAATATATTTATATATTTAAAAATAAAATATATTTTTTAAAAAGAAAGAAATGCCAGCCCTAGCTGCTTTGGCTCAGTAGATAGGCCTGTAGAATGAAGGGTCCCAAATTAAATTCCAGTCAAGGGCACATGCCCAGGTTGTGGGCTCAATTCCTAGTAGGGGTGTATAGGAGGCAGCCAATCAATGATTCTCTCTCATCATTGATGTTTCTATCTCTCTCCCTCTCCTTTCCTCTGAAATCAATAAAAATGTATTTAAAAAGAAATGCCAATATTACATCATTGTTGGATACATTATAGGAAGGTGTTTAGAATTATGATGGTCGTAGCTCAAATTTCATCTTTGTGCTAACCAAAGGTTCTGTGACATTTGCCATTATTCTTTGATAAATTTTAGGGTTCTTCCTCACCCCTCAAGGCAGGCCTCCTTTAGCTATGTGTTTCTGTTTCACCTACTGTGTCTCCTGATTGTGACCCTTAAATTTTTTCCAAACCATAAGTCCCTATTCCACAGCTCCTAGAAGAAAATTGAAAATATTTACTAGGAATCACAGCAATTGTCTTTGAAAACTCATTTCAAAGATTCTTCCCACCGATAGAGGATTCTTTAGCTCTGAAACAGTCTGCATTGTTCTTGTGCATTCCCTAAGTTATAAGTTGGATGCCTCTAGTTGGTTTGTACAGTGCTTGGCCTACATCTTCCTCCAGGCACACACCTCATTTTGTCTTTGTCCTATGTTGCCACCAACAGTCACAAAGACAAGAGTTGGGTATGAGTATTTATTCTGAAGCTTCATGAAACCATACCTTAAGCCTGGCATCTGCTCATATGAGCTTAACTGCTGTCCTTTCATATCCCATTCTCCCAGGAGTATCTGTAGTTCAGGTTAGTGCCATGGGGTGAATTTCCTAGGATACTCTATCAAGCCCTATGAGTAAGTTCTCTCCTGGAAGCAAGGGAGGAAATGGCTGGTGGCTTGGAGAATTTAACAACATTTCTCAAGTAAATTGGATTTTCATGGTCTTTATAGTTCAAAAAACACTCCACATTTATTGTATGAATGTCCTTGTAATGAGGGACATGTTGGTAATCAGTTCTCTAGATTAAAAATTGAAATTCAGAAGCTTAAGTGGCTTGCCCAAGGCCCCATGGATATGGAGCATATAGATTTGGAGTACCTTGGCACGAAGACTGACTTTACAATTTTCACTGTTCCAAGATTTTGCGGTCCTGGCTAGGAATGAGACAGAGCTCAGATTTCTGTCAAGATTTCTTAATTCAGGCTTTCTATGAAAGAATGTAAAAAGCAAAAACAGAGCTTACCGATGGGTCTATTACTGAAAACAAAGACCATTTCAGGAGGGAAGAATCATGCAGCAGATCAGAACCAAGAGTGGAGAGGCAGGAGTTCATCATCTGGAAGAGTTGAAAAGACGGGAGGTGAGACATGTCACTCAAAATTGGAAATGGAGTAGGTAAAAAATAATAAAAGGCAGACAATTGTGTCAAAGACTGATAAGAGACCAATCTCTTGATTTTGGATGCTTGCTGCAGACTTCCCTCTGTACAGTACTGGTACAATTTTTGAGGCTGGATAACTATCCAAGACCATGAAACCACTTTGATTTGACCCTCTCCCCATCTTCCTTTCTATGTTTGGATCTCTTTCACTCTTTGCCATTTACACTTACCTCTTCTGTCTCAGCCTCTCCTCTTTACTTCTTAATGCTTTCTGGAGACTAACAATCAAAGATTTGTGAGAACTTGACAAGCAAGGTGATGACAACTCTGATTCCAAAGCATCATTTATGGATCCTGTTTAAATTTCCAGGCTGACAGAATACCGCCTGATACTCCTTGAGACCAAATCTTAATCTACTACAAAAGATGGCCTGCTAACGTTTTATACTTTCTTCTCCTCTCCCTTCATGGATATCTGTTAACTAACTGAAGTTTCCCTGATTAAGCTTAGAGCGTTTGTTCAGTTTATTATAAATAATCCTTTTGCAATTATAAGTCATAGGTAGAAAATTTAATAAAGTGCCACAATTTTCTTGTTTTTGCCTCATTCTTTTCTACTACTTTGGTGCCATTGGCAATGGGCGTACGAAAGATCAGTTGCTGATGATTCAAAGAAAGTGCATGCTCCTGAATGCTTCATGGCTTCCACTGTGAATGACTAGGTATTTATCTTAATCCAGAGTATTATAAGCAGCTATTGATTTTACTTGGCCCCAGGGAACAGGTTAGCAGAAATAAAATCAAATGCCTTCATATACCACCACTGGTTCTTAATCAGGAACTCATCCTAGCCTTCTCCCAAACAAATACTTCCTAGCTGAGTAGGAAAAGCCTACACTATGCCTATATTTCTCCTTTATCCTGCTATAATACTCCCAACACTTCTGACACTAGGTGGGTGTCCTACTATCTGACTCAATTCTGATATCAGTTACCTACATATAGTGTCCCCTGTAACAGGTTAAGGGCTCAGTGCTACAAGACTGCAGCCCTCAATCCACTTTGAATGCCAATCAGAAGTCCAGGTTGTGGCTTGTACTTCTGACCAGAACTATTCACTTTTCATGTAAGAGCCGCTCTGCCTCACTTTTGATGGAATTGTAGACAGGTATGACCAGGGCTTGAAGGAAAGCTACAATAACTGTAATGAGAAAAAGCTTTGAAAAACTTACAGCTATTATTTCTTCCTCAAATGACGAAGGGCTGAGCAAGCATGCAAATAAACTCGACATATTCAGATGTATGTCATGGAAGTTGATGTTATTTTTCTCCTTGCCCACCATCCCCTTTGATTTTTTGTGGTCTCTGATTTGGTTGGTTTGGACTGTAATCATGCATGCCCGAGTGTTTGGTTTTCTTTCACTAATGTATCCAAAAGCTATAATATTTGTTTCATCTTTTAGTTTTGCAAACAAAACAGCTTGAATTTACTGCAGGGATTTACTCTGTTTTACCCTATCTTTTGTTTCATTTCCCCCCTCTCTTCTGGCTGGTTAAAATTGGCAGCTGCTTTGTGCATTCCCTGGAGGTAATCCTACAAAGCTAGTGATGCTAGTAGGGGTTCCATTCATTGCAGAAAAATGTCAAACAACGCACTTAGGAAGTGTTATTGCACACTATTATTTAGAGTGCAGGGGGTGGGGAAAGAAGGTCTGTCAATTCCTTGCATTTAAATGTCATTCTTGTCTGTTTCATGGAATTTTACATCGGATTGGATCTAATTGAGATCTGGCTAGTAGGAGCTACTTCTGCTGGTAAATAACTTTCCCCCCTTGTTTTCAGAAGTTATAAAAATCTTGGCAGTATGATGAGAATTCAAAGTGTTTTTATGCCACACACACACACACACACACACACACACACACACACACACACACCATGTAGTCTCTCGTGTCACTAACTTAAGATTTATGTGGTAATCACATGGAGTATTGCCCCAGTAAACCTATTCCATAAGTATTCATATATAAGACATGCAGTCTTCCACTACATCATCTTACACAGAATGAGTCTCTGCCTTCTCTGTCTTCTCATCTTCTTCCTTGTCCTCTCTCTCTCTGTATGTATGTATGTATATATGTGTGTGTATGTGTGTGTGTGTGTGTGTGTGTGTGTGTGTGTGTGTGTATTCTGAGAGGCCAGATTACTAAACACATAATAATCTGGCCACTCAGTGTATATCCTAATATCCTATATAATAAAAGGCTAATATGCAAATTTTCCCCTCGACCAGGAGTTTGACCAGCAGGCAGGCTGGCCAACCACCCATGTCCCCTCCCCCTGGCCAGGCTAGCTGTATCCCATCCATGCATGAATTCATGTACTGGGCCTCTAGTATACACACACACCCACACACACTGAGTGGCCGGATTATTATGCATTCAGAGATCATAATAATCTGGTAGCCACTCAGTGTGTGTATGTGTGTATCAATAGATCCATTGTCCTTTTTTTTTAACATATGAACATAATGAGTTTAGTTGGTCCCAGTTATGAACTAAATTTTGTTCCCCAAATATGCATATGTTGAAATTCAAGCCCCAATGTGACTGTATGTGGAGACAGAGCCTTTAGGGAAGTGATTAAGGTTAAATAAGGTTGGCACCCTAATTCAATAGAGCTAGTATCCTAACAAGAAGAGAAAGACAACAGAGAATTCTCACTCACTTTCCTGAATGCACAAAAGAAAGGCCATGGAAGAAACAGCAAAAAGTTGACTCTCTATGACCAGGAAAAGAGGCCTCACTAAAAATGACTCTGCTGGCCCCTTGATCTAGGACTTTGAGTCTCCAGAGCCCTGATATGTCTACTTGCAGTTCTGGATCCAACTCAGAGTTTTATTGTGTTTAATTGTTATGCATCTTCCCCCTTCAATCTTTGAAAGTTCCAGTCTTCAGTTATCTCTCATATACTTGACAATTTTGAAGAATACTGATTAGATGTTTTATACAGCACTTCTAAAATTTAGATTTCTCTGACACTTTCTCCAGATTAGATTGAGGTTATGCAATTTTGGCAATAATGCCTCAGAAATCATGCTATACCCTTCATAACAGGGAGCACGTAATTTCGATGTACCTTATTATAGGTGATATTAATTTAGATCACTTTCTTAAGGTGGTGTCTGTTAAATATTGCCACTTCATAGTTTCTATTTTCCCTTGGCAATTCATACGTATCTTTTGAAGAGATACTTTGAGATTATGCAAATGTCCTTCTTTCTCATCATATTTTTGTCCACTAATTTTAGCATCCAATATTGAACTTAAAACCGGACACAGGTTCAGCTACCTGCAGGTTAGGCTGCTGCCACTTCAAAAGCCAATATTTGAGAAGCAGGTGCTGATGTAAGGAAAAATGGTTTATTAAAGAGCTGGAAGCCTGAGAAGATAGGGGACTCTCACCCCAAAGACCTCCTTAACATCTCAATGCAGGCAAAGAAGGGGGATGGAAAACAGAACAAAGAGAATAACGGCAGGTTGAAAAGTTCTTTACAAGCAGACCAGCGTTGTCCATTCTATTAAGGATCTCAGAACTGGTGTGCATCATCCTGGTGTTATGGCTAAAGCTAAAATACCTGAAGTGGGAGTTTGTATCTTTTGAAGTTGGTTTCTAGTATTTTTACAAAACATGCTGTTTATCTTTGTGCTACATATTAGTCAGCATCAGCCTTTACAGAAACGATGTCAGAAGAATGGTGGGGTGGGTTACTAACCTTATCCGTAACTATTTTTACTTCTATCACTCCTTCCACATTGTTAAATTGGAATTCTTCTGTAAGAAGATGCTTTGCCTGATCCCTAATTTATTTATTTACTCAATTATTTATTTCTATCTGTATGGTCTGATGAATATTTTATTCTTTGCATTATAATCTATTAATGTCATATGTTGTTGTTCAAGATGTCACACATTTGGCCAATGAGAGATCTTCATTTGCCTCCTGAGTTCTTTTGTCAGACCTTCTTTATGTTTTAAGCACTTTCTTACTTCCTGGCACCATAAAATATTCCAAGATGATTTTGTATTTCTCCTGCCACACTCCTATAATCAATCATTTCTCCAAGAAGCTCTGCTTCCTTTTATTGAAGAATGATGTTTAGAAACCAAGATCTGAGTAATAGATGTGTTCATTTCTATTTGCTTACACATCTCTCTTTCGACAAAGATAGTGAAATATTTGTATATTCACATACACTCAAATATAGCCTTGCCCATTTTATTATATGTAACTTCTCTTTTCAACAGTGAGAAACCTGATTTTCATTATCCCATCCTATAAAAGAGTAATATGCAGCTTGACCATCACTTCAACACACAAGATGACTGCCCCCATGTGGTCAAAAGATCCTGCCCCCATGTGGACACAAGATGGCCACCACAAGATGGCCAGCATGGAAGGGCAGTTGGCAAGGACCAGGCCTGCAAGGAAGGGCAGTTGTAGGCGATCAGGCCAGCAGGGGAAGGCAGTTGGGAGGGACCAGGCCTACAAAGGAAGGCAGTTGGGGGTGATCAATCTTGCAGTGGAGGGCAGTTAAGGGGTGACCAGGCTGGCAGACGAGGGAAGTTGGGGTGACTGGGCCTACAGGAAGGGCAGTTGGGGCAAACAGGCTGGCAGGGGAGCAGTTAGGTATCAATCAGGCTGGCAGGGGAGTGGTTAGGGGGTGATCAGGCTGGCAGGCAGAAGCAGTTAAGAGCAATCAAGAAGGCAGGCAGGTGAGCAGTTGGGAGCCAACAGTTCTGGATTGTGAGAGGGATGTCCGACTGCCCATTTAGGCCCGATCTTATGGACAGTCGGGCATCCCTCTAGGGGTCCCAAATTGGAGAGGGAGCAGGCTGGGCTTAAGGACACCCCACCCTCCGTGCATGAATTTTATGCACCGGGCCTGTAGTATACTATATATTTAACTTTCTCAATCCTACTATATACATAAATTTATTTCATAATTACTAGCCATATCACCATGAAAACCAAGTATACTAATGAGAATAACATGTGCTGTTCTTTTGGTTTTTATCCTTGAAGCATATAAGCAAAGACTTATCTTCCAATGTTATTTAGTTCAGTTCTTTTCTTTCCCACTCCTTTTAATGTAATTCTTTTGTTCAAGTTATTCAAGCATTTGTTACAGTTTGAATTCCACTTGGGATCCCCCCCCCCCCCCCCCCGCCTTGTCCACCACAGCATCCTGGTTGATGTTAATTCTTTATTTATTGAGGAAGGGGTTCTGTTCACCAAATTTCAGTGTGGGGCTAGTGATTTCCCATCATATTTAACAAGCAATACTAGGCGACCCATGTGAGTATCTTACAATTCAACTCAATTCTGACATTATCTACCTGGATAAAGAGTAAGATCCTATAGGTTAAAGTCTCTCTTCCCAATGTTGTAAGTGAAAATCAGGAAGATCATGGGATCTTGAGGAAAGCATTCTAAGGATTTATGAACAGGAGATTGTGGTGTAGCAGAAATTATTTGGGTTGTAATAGACCCCTGGGTTTCCAATGTCTTATTTTTTCCCATCCTGCCATGAAAAAGTCCAACTGTATCTTTAGGAAAGGTAAAACAAAGGCCACTGTGCAAAGTGTCTGTTTCATACTAAGTTTCTGTTTAGTCTTTTAGAGCCCATGTGATCTGCTATGGGCCCCAGGTGGGACTAGACTTTCATGGCTGCTAATGAAGAGAACTCTCAAATCAACAGGGCTAGTTCAGGTCCTGAGTTAGGGGGAGAGAGCAAGAATGAGAGAGAGAGAAAAAACTTCTTTATTCCCCTGAGTTTTTATCATCTTGGGCACGGGAAGAACCAGGAGCCTTTTCAAAATAACTAATGAACTTTCTAAGCTCTAGTGGGCTTTCAACAGGAACACCTCTTAGCCCAGTGGTTGGCAAACTCATTAGTCAACAGAGCAAAATATCAATAGTACAACAATTGAAATTTTTTTTGAGAACCAAAAACTGACTTCTGCTCATGGGCCACAAAGTTTCAATTGCAATGTACATGCGTGCCTGCATGTGGTATTTTGTGGAAGAGCAACACTCAAAGGTCCAAAGAGCCGCATGTGGCTTGCAAACCATGGTTTGCCAACCTCTGTTCTAGCCAATGATTCCTTTCCCAGGTTAGACTGACAGGAGCCTGTACCATTTTGACTTCTATTGCACATGTGCTGACTTCCCCCTACTCCCCTTGACAATCTGGTACTAGAAGGCGAGCAGTGCTCCTGGGGAGATTTCCTGTCCACTCTGAGAGGATTAAGTCTCCTTGGTGGCAGTCTCCTGGAGAATGTGAATGAGTCTGTAGCTTCCTAGTGAAATAAATAGGCTCAGTGTCCAATCCCCTTTGCTTTATTTTCCTTCATTAATACCTAGCTAACCAGAGTAACAACCTCAGACACCAATTGCACGTCCTTCTGATCTACTGGGTACAAATCAGAGGTATTTAATGACATCCTCACTGGATTCAAATAATTTGCTAGAGTTCCTCACAGAACTCAGAGAAACATTTCACTCACTAGGTTGCAGGTTTATTATGAAGGTCTATGACTTATGATAGCCAGAATAGATGAGTAGGGCCAAGTATGGGGAAAGAGAGAAAGGGCTTCCATGCCCTCTCTGCAAACACCACATTCCTTAAATTTCCAAGTGTTCACCAACCTGAAAGCTCTCTGAACCCTATCATTTTTATGGAAGTCTCATTACATAGTTATGATTTATTAAATGATTAACCATTTTCTATCAATTCCATGTCCAGATCCTCTTCCCTCCCTAGAGGTCAGGGGATAAAATTTCCAATTCTCTAACTTACATGGCTGATTCTCCTGGAATTCCCCTACTTAGGTGGTTTCCAAAAGTCACTTAATTAACATAACAAAAAACAGCCTTATTGCTTTCATCACTTAGAAAATTCCAAGTGTTTTAGGAGCTCTGTGCTAGAAACTGGGATGAAAACCAAATGTACATATCTTATTATAAATCACAGTATCACATTAAGCATGTAAAACTTTAGGAGAGCCAAGACCGGTTTGGCTCAGTGGATAGAAAGGTCCCAGGTTCGATTCCGGTCAGGGGCATGTACCTTGCTTGTGGGCACATCTCCACTGTGGGGCATGCAAGAGGCGGCTAATCAATGTCTCTCTCTCATCAATGTTTCTGACTTTCTATCTCTCTCCCTTCCTCTATGTAAAAAAAAAAAAATTAATAAAATATATATTAAAAAAACTTTAGGAGAGCTAAACATAAAGAGATACACACACACACACACATATAAACTAGAGGTCCAGTTCATGAAATTCATGCATGGTGGCGGGATCAGTTAGGTATTGATCAGGCTGACAGAGGGGGTGATCAGGCTGGCAGGCAGAAGTTGTTATGGGCAATCAGGCAGGTGAGCAGTCCTGGACTGTGACAGGGGTCCCAGACTGGAGAGGTGCAGGCTGGGCTGAGGAACACATATTCCAATGCACCAATTTCATGTACCGGGACTCTAGTATATATATAATTTAAATTCTTTATTGTTTAAAGTATTACATATGTCTCCTTTTTCTCCCATTGACCTCTTCCTGGCACTCCCACCCCCTAGCACATGCCCTCATCACCCTACAATCTGTGTCCATTGGTTATATTTATATGTATGTATGCAAGTTCTACCCTCCCCCACCTTGCCTTCCCTCTGAGGTTTGATGGTCTGTTCCGTGCTTCTCTGTGTCTAAATCTATTTTTGTTCATCAGTTTATGTTGTTCATTCCACAAATGAGTGTGACCTCGTGATATTTATCTCTCTCTCACTGGCTTATTTTGCTTAGCATAATGCTCCAAAAAGATATATTTAAATAAGTTTCACTGCTGATCCTTTCTACCTTATTACCTACCATTTCTTTGTTCTTCCCCACCCTTTTTTCTTAGGTAACACATCTCACTATTTTCTGGTTTATCCTTCTTTTCCTTCTTTTGGATAAATGAGCAGATACATGCATATTTTCTAATATCTCTTTTATTCCTTTTTGTAATTAATTTGCATAATAGTATATTTTGATGAGAAAATAGGATACATGTTCCACTCAGATATGGACCATAGCTTATAAAACTGAAGTCTAATAACCTGGACTTTTGGGCCAGGAGAACCCAATTCATCAAGTACTGATTCATGATCTTAAGAAAACCAACATTTATAAATTTTAGGTTTTTTTTTTTAATAAAATAGAGATAATAGTATCTATAGCATAAGGCTTTAATCCCTTCTTCATCTTCTTCTTCTTCTTTTTCCTCTTAAAGAATACTAAGCATCACATCAAAAGCTTTTAACAAAAGAAGAGGAAAAAGAAAAAGATAAAGATAAAATTTATTAACAACAAAGTGACAACAAATACATATCTATCAACAAGTGAATCTAAAAAGCAAGTGAATAAACAATCTGATGAACAGAATAAACTGGTGAATAGAATAGAATCAGGGGCATAGAAAGGGAGTGGACTGACAATTCTTGGGGCGAAGGGAGTGTGGGGATGTGGGAAGAGATGACAAAAGTCATACACCTCTGGATGAGGACAGGGCAGGGGATAAGGGCAGGGGGTGGAGTTGGAACCAGGTGGAGGGGAGTTTTTTGAGGGGGAGAGGAACAATTGTAATAATTTGAACAATAATTTTTTTTTAAAGACAAGATTCTAAATCAGAAAGAAGAAAGAAAGCTCTTAACAAAATGCTTGACATTTGGTGAAGTGTCCATGAAATGTTAGAGTATTAGTAATATTAAGTGTATTAGTTCAGTATCTGTGACTTTATAATTAGATAATTGCCCCTTGCTAGCAATTTTTTTGTCATAATTGCTTTCTTTAAGTGAAGACTATCAATAACTTTGCATATAAATTAATCATGTCCCCAGGAAATTATATAAAAAGCAGAGCTAATCTTATTTTTAATTTGGAAGAAAGTCCTCAAATCTACCACATTAAAATTATATAGTTGTACATATTTTTTAAAAGTTCAACTGTTCTATTGTACCAATCTTAATCTCTTATTTTCTACTATGAGTTAGAAAGCCTCTCTCTGCACCAACTTTATATGCTATTTGTGATAACAGAACTTGTAACAGACAAAATCTTGGTGCATATAATTTTTTGTACTAAAATAAAAGGTTTATTTTTATTAATTAATGAATTGTTTATTAATTGGTTGCATATAGGATGTTGAAATAATTTTAATATTTAAATGTAGATATAAAGTGGGTGAATGTTGTTTAGATTGGTCAAACTTGGTTTGATGCATGCTGTACTGTCAAAATTTTAATTTATCAGCATTAAGTGTCTGATATGGGTCATTCCTTTGTTAGGTGCTGTAGGTAAAACAACAAAAAAGAGATAGCCTTTCCTTCAAGAATCTTGCTGTCTCATAGGCTAGTAGAAGTTTTTTGAGTGGTGGAAACCATGAAAATGGAACTTCAGATCCTGGGTCTACTTTAACCAGCCAGAATCTATCTGGATCATTAAGAATTAATTGGGGCTATTCAGAATAAGTTTACCTGGTTATAATCAATTAGTATAATCTTATAATTATGCCTTCATTTTACAAATATGCATTGAGTAAATAGCAGATGGCATGTACTGTTTCAATGCAGGAGCTACCATAGGAAAGTCTTTGTATTCAGAAAGCTCACAGAGGAACAAGGGAGTCAGTGAATCAGTGAGTCCAGATCCCACTGGTGAGAATACATACTATGGACAAAGTTGATGAAGCATGTAGAATGGGTGAGTTGGATATTTTGTTAAGATTGGCTAAGAGAGGCCTCTCTAATAACAGAACATCTAAGCAAAGATGATGGAGAGATGTTGAGAGTGTGCTCTGCCACAATTTCCCCACAGTAAGCTCTTCACAGCTGTAGAGGGTTCCCGTAGCAAATGCAGAGGTCCAGAGTTGAAGTACACTTGAATATTTCAGAATGAGCAAGAAAGTCATTTGGAAGAGAGAACGCAAATAAAAGGGTAAAGAAGTAACATCAGTGTGGTAGTGAAGACCACTTTCCTACCTGTGAAGCTATTGGAGGATTGTGAAGCTTTTGGATGAGTGGCATGATTTGGCTTACAAGTTAGAAGGATCCCCTTTGGGCATGGTTCTGAAAATAGGCAAGAGATGGTGGATTCTTGGACAAGAATGTTGAGGTGGTGGTTTACTTGAATAATTTTGAACGTAGAACCTACAGAAAAAGTTATGTGGGGTATACAGAAAAGAGAATAGTTAATGACAAACCCAAACTTTGGACCTGAGCTTCCACAAGAACTGTTTGGATAACTTATTATTCTTAAGAGTCCCAGTAAAGAAGCCATTCTCTCATTCCTTGTAGGACTATACATTTCAGGATTACTGAGAAATATTGTGTCTTACTCACTTGCATAGAATATAGACATCCAGATCTGCAGGGACATTTTGTGATTTGGGGAGACAAGGGGGAAATCTCAGGCTAATCCAGTCCTATGAAGACTGGTTGGAACCTGAGTCAGTGTGGTTCACATCTCTATTGTGTAAACTGATACATTTTCTATGTCCTCTTCCAGGGCCTGAAATATGCTTTACCATCTAACCACTTTTGAAAGTTTATTTTGTTAGACTAATATCTTGAGAGTTATGCAGCTTAGTAAAGACCATGCTTGAAATTACAAACTTTCTGCCCCCAAATGATCTGGGTCCCCTGTTCATGAGATTAGAGCACTTTATTTAACTCTAGAGTAGAAAGAAAAGAAGGACTTTTCTGCCCAAATGTCTTCCCACGATTTAGAAAAATCTGATGTTCCTTTGCCCACGGTGGAGGAACACCAGACATATAATGTTTTGTCTTATTGTGAGATGTGAAAGTTTCCTGTATTCTTTCGATTTTTGAAGGCCGTGGTAGGTTTATTTATTGTTGGGAATCGTAGTGTCTGTGTGTTTTATGTCTGAAACATTGTGTTTTTCTTTTCCTTCCACGGTGTGTCAGGTTGCCTACATCTATCCAGATTCTTAGAAAAATAATAAGACTGACTTGAGAAAATGAATTTATGTTGGCTCCACTGCACTGCCATATGCATTTTAAATGACCCAGAGGAATTATCTGCATTACAAAAAATGAATTATTAATTATGTCTTATAATTTAATAGTTGAGGGCTGATTTTTTAAGTTTAATTTTAGAAAGAGGTGCCATTTAAAACTATAGTGAGCGCATTTGCACATTTAGATACACTGGTCTATGTTTCAAACCCTGCTTTTTTTGGAGAAGGCAGTTCTAGCTACAAATCTTGCTGCAGAAAAAAGGGAAGAAACAATAGATTCACAGAAAAGTTGTCCATGCATTTCATGTGACACTTGGCCTATATTATAAGAAGCAGAGAGTAAAGCTGAATTTTATTCCTGGAGTTTCTGGCAGTGCACACAGCTGTGTAAACCACTGAGTGTATCAAGGTCTAATGGAAATGACTGTACTAATTTATGCAAGGACTCTATTTGCTCATTAAAAGCTGCATGCAGGTAAGCAGTGCTCCCAAAAGGATTTGGGGCTGGATTCATAAGGGACTACATCCACTCCTACTTTCCAGGCATAATTAAACTAACTCAACATGGTTGAATCCAAGGATGTTTCATCATTGGAAAGGGTCCTAGAGTTGCAGTGAGGTAACATATTAAATAGTCTTACAAGTGGCAGGGCACAGAGATTTCTGAGTCTTGCTTTACTTATCTGAAAAAATAAGTGTGTGTGTGTGTGTGTGTGTGTGTGTGTGTGTGTGTGATTTTGAGTAGATAAATGTTAAAGCAACTTCCAAATCCGAAGTGGAAAATACACTGAGTGGCCAGATTATTGTGATTTCTGAATGCATAATAATTTGGCCACTCAGTGTGTGTGTAAGTATGTGTGTGTGTGTGTGTGTGTGTGTGTGTGTGTGTGTATATGTGTGTGTGTGTGTGTATGTGTATTAGAGGCCCAATGCATGAATTAGTGGATGGGTGGGTCCGGCCAGCCTGGCCAGGGGGAGAAGAACTGGGCAGTTGGCTGGCCTGCCTGCTGGTCGAACTCCTGGTAGAGGGGACAACTTGCATATTAGCCTTTTATTATATAGGATTATTTTTTTGATAATATAATTCATAAAGTTCTGAGAATTAGAGATATGGCCAAAGCCAGAAAACTGTTAAGGTCATCAGAGCTTTGTAGCTAATAGTTCACACAGCTCTAGGTGAATTATTACACTATCTACATTGTAAAAAAAACTTGAATACTGGGCAAGTTAGAGATTTGGGAGCCCCCAAAATAAATACTTAGTTATAGAAAGTAGAGTTAAAGATGAGGGTTTGGTCTGAAACTCATATTGGAAGAACTGGTACTTAAGTTTTAAAAAAGCAGAAATTAGAACTAAGGTTGGCTTAATTCTGAGCTGAGTCACTTCAGTTTTCATCTCTGGCTTTGGGCATAGTATTTGAATAGATACTCACAATTGGTGATACCTGATGTCAACATTTATAGCTCTAACAATGGGAGGGGACATGGAGAACCAGTTACATAAATATCAAGTTCTATCATAACAAAGGAGAAATGAGGTTGGCTTTTGAGTGCTGATTAGTAATGCTTCTCTTTATGGTTTGCTTATCTGTTTGATAATACTTTTACCTTTCTAGTTAGAAAATTGGGTTAGATGAAGAACTGGCTACTTTTCCCTCTAGAAAGAAAATAATCACTAAAGATTGACATTGTCTCATAGATGCTTTCTCATGAGCATTAACCATACTAACTACAGACAATTGGCTACTCATACCTTGCCTCCCTAGGGAGAGTTTTTATATGCCATAATCAGACTAGGGAAATCCTAGGTCAATCACAGCTTATTTATCAAAGACCCAGCTCACAGCAATAACGCAGCATTTGTTCCTTTATTAACTAAGATCTTCAACTTGCTGAGAATTCTATGAAAACTTTGTGGGAGGATACTTTCTTTCATTGTTATGAAATTCTAAAATATATATCAATGACCAGCATGCAGTTGATAAACACTTTTCCATTCCAACAAACTAGTAATCATGAAAGGCAAATACACCCTAAGACAGTGGATTTGCTTGCAACTCAAGGCAACTTACTTGCTTACCAATCTCGAGACAGAAACAATTTTTTCATCCTCTTTCCTAACTTTTTCTCTAACTTGGGTGAAACATCATTACCAATGTCTGCCCAGCCAGGGTGGCTCAGTGATTGAGCATTGACCTATGAAACAGGAGGTCATGGTTCGATTCCTGGTCAGGGCACATGCCCAGGTTGCAAGCTCAATCCCCAATAGGGGGCCTGCAGAAGTCAGCCAATCTATGATTATCTCTCATTATTGATCTTTCTATCCTTCTCTCTCTCTCCCTTACTCTCTGAAATCAACAAAATATATATTTCTAAATGTGATATACCCAAGACATGCCACAGCAAGAATAATGAGTTCACCCAGCTGTGCCTACTCTTCAATGAAGTTTTGGTGTTACCCACTAACATTTAGCAGGAAACTGAAGTGATAACTGGCTGCCTTGTGGTCCTGATGCACACCAGGCATGGGGCCAAGTGGGGACCATCTCTCAACTTGCACAACATGACAGTCAAACATTGAAAATAGTGTGATTCAGGCTGTTGCACTGTGTTTGTTGGGAACAGAGACCAACTCAATGTGAGAGCAACTTGGATTAACATAGTAGGAGTTAACAGAGTAATTAAATCTTCCACATCGAATGTAAGTGTAATGTGTTAATAAAAAAGTAATCGCACCTCCATTGTTTCTGCAGGTTCAGTTTAATTACACAGCAGTTAGAACTCTCTCTCTCTCCTTATTCATACTCAGCAAGAACCCCCTTTACCATCTGCTGATATTTAATTAATATACATTAAACACCCGGCTCTGTTATTAAATGTAATTTAACAACTTCCTCTGTACTCTCAATTCAGGGCAACATGAATGTAAGATGAAATTAAAGAAAACAGTCTACTTCCCTTATTAAAATATTATATACATATTTGCCCACACATTATTTAATTCCATTTAGGAAAGATCATTTTTTCACCTCTTAAGCATGTAATGTCTCTTAGAAGCTTCAAGCATTCGTGGCTTATACAAGAAAGAAGTGTTTTTTTGGTTGGCTGACTTATTTGGTTGGAAAATAGCCCCCTATTAAACCTATTTCAAAAACTTGGGAATTTAAGGAATTGGCAGATAATCAGAAGCAAAAGTTCATGTTTCTTTCCATCTAATATTTTTAGTATATGTTGAATACCAAAATATTGTACTGTGCAGACCTCAAAGATCAAAGAGAATTATGACAAGCTATAGAGAACATAATTGCCCTTTTATAGAAATTCAGATGCTATCAAGGTTATAGCTTAACTTATATATGCTTAGCATTATAAACCAAATAATATTAAAACTGTAACTTTCTAAATTTTGTAAGTTAGGAAACAGAAGGGGAGATTAATCAGAGTGGTCTGTTCCCTCCCCCAGGTGCAGGCAACAAAGGAGTAGTTAGTGTTTAAAGACAAATTTAAAAAATTATACAACCAATTAAAGTTGGGCTACTTTTTATTATCATCGTGCAGTGGCAATTTTGATAATAAAATACTTCTCCCAGCAGGTCAGCCTTCTGTCCCAAGTTCCCCTCACTTCCCGTTGATATGTCACTGCCCAGAGCTTCTGGTACCAAGATCCAGTCACATGTTACAATCATGCAATCTCAACTCTCTTAAAAGTATCAAAACATTTTTTAAAAGGTTTATACACACAGTCCTTCAAATGGGGTATCTTTAGAGAGGTGAAAATCCATTTTAGGTCTCTCTGAGCTAATCTAAATAATGCAGATAATCAGATCCTGCTCTGAGGAATCCTCTCATGAAAACACTCTCTGAAAATAGAACTCTTGAAGAACTATGCTTACTGAGTTATCAAGAGGTAGAGGACAAGTGTCTCAGAAATCCCCTCTCTGAACTCTGCATTCCTGAATATTGAAAAACCTTGTTGTCATAGTCACAACAGAAAACATTTTGAACCTCCTGAATGTCAAAATGTGAGTGCTGGGGTCCTGCTCCAGGATCCCAGGCCTACGCTCTGTAAACACAACTGGCCCTTTAGTTTGAAGAATGAAATCATGGGGAAATCTAAGTAGAAAAGACTGGAGACATCGTCTGAAGTTTCCTGTGTTAACCAGGCTTTTTCTCTAACCGACCAACATGGTCTCATAAAAAGAAACTGTAAAACTTAACAAAGAAAAGCAGAAAACAATTTCTAAGAATGAAATTGCAGAATGACATTGTGGAATGAACCTAGAGGTGCTGAAGTCCCACACCATGCTTGTAAAGTGAGGTGGAGGTCATGGATGTTGAGTCCCTTTCTTATTTGTTGCTTTCTTCTTCAAGGAAAGTAGATGTGACCTTAAGACCAACTTTGTGTATGCAGAGTCATAGAAAGAACTGGTTTTATTCCGTTTTACTTGCCCAAAATAAATAGCTGATAAGCTCTGTACTCAGGTGTCACAAGCTCAATGTCTACACTGCAACAGTATACTAGAGTGCCCCATACTGAGTTATACACTGCCATGATCTCCCTGTATCACATACCTAACCATCATTCTCACAACAACTCCACTTGCAAAGACTACACACACACACACACACACACACACACACACACACACACACACACACACTGAGTGGCCACTCAGTGTATATCCTATATAATAAAAGGCTAATATGCAGATTGTCCCCTTGACCAGGAGTTCAACCAGCAGGCAGGCTGGCCAACCTCCCATCTCCCCTCCCCTTGGCCAGGCTGGCCACACCCTACCCATGCAAAAATTCACACACACACATTGAATGGTTCAGAGATCATAATAATCTGGCCACTGTGTGTGTGTGTGTGTGTGTGTGTGTGTGTGTGTGTGTGTATACACAGTATATACAGTATGTATATATCCTATATAATAAAAGGGTAATATGCAAACAGACCAAATGGCAGAACAACCGAACAATAATCAAAGCATAATATGCTAATGATATGCTAAGGTTGCTCACCGTGCATTGACCATCAGGGGGCAGATGCTCGGACCAGTAGGTTAGTTTGCTGCTGGGGTCCAGCCAATTGGGACTGAGTGAGATGGGCTGTACATGCCCTGGACCCCTCTCACGGTCTCTCCCTGGCTGGCCAACCTCCTGTGTCCTGCCCAGTCCCTGATCATGCACCAGTGGGGTCCCTCAGCCTGGCCTTTGCCATCTCGGCAATTTGGGACTCCTCAGAAAATGTCGGAGAGCTGATTTTAGCCCAATCCCACAGGACACTCCCCTTGGAGTCCTACCATAACAAAGGGGACAATGTGGTGAGGTTGGCTTTTGAGTGATGATTAGTAATATGTTCTCTTTATAATTTATTTGTCTGATAATACTTTTACCTTTCTAATGAAGAATATATAAACTACAAAAAAGTGCCATATATCATATATATGTTTATATTTTTTCACATATTAAGATATATAGCATATATTAGTATAAATATAAGATATATTAGTATATATTAGCACTGTGCTAATTTAGTAGTGAACAGTTTTTGCAATGTAGCAGGAAAGAGGGACATTCAACCAGGAATTATAGTTTAAGTATTGTAATGGGGGTTGGGATACACAGTGCTATGAGAACACATAGCCCATAGGATCTAATTAGTTTTGAGGTCAATAAATGTCTCCCCTAGGAAAGGATATTTAAGCTGAGATCTAAAGGATCAGCAGAAATTAGTCAAAATAAATCAGAAAAAAAAAGAAGAAGAAACCATGTGAATTATCTGGAGTCAAATATTCTGATGAACTCAAAAGAATTCGAGGCTATAGCTGGAATCCACTTGAGAGGTGATGATGGCCTGGATGGGTCTGGTGGGAACACTGAGAAGCAGCAATGAGAGGTGGGCATTGTTAGCTGTGGTGGATCCGCCAGGAGAGACCAAGGATGGCTCCTGGGTGTGTCTGGCCTCTCAGCCTAGCTCAACATGTCTGAGTCCTCCCATTCTCTAAGACACATGGAACATACCCAGGATGCTTTATATTAAGGTTTGCTATTGCATATTGAGCCCATAAGATGATGAGGTATTCTTCTTCTTTATGCCTCTAGGACTTCGATCAGCACCCCAAATGTAGGTAACTTCGTTAATATGTGTTAAATTAAAATCATTTGATCAGAATCGCTGTTCTACCAACTGTTACAGAAAAAGTTAATTGGGATTCAATTATTTGCTGTGAGATCATAAGACAAAACTGCAAAATTTCTCATTTTTGTCTCTGAGATCCTCTTTCCAACGTTTTTGTTTTTGTTTTTGTTTTTGTTTTTAAATCTATCTCCCTCGTCCAGTTAGCGGTCAAGGTTCAGCATTATTCTCTCAGGGACTATTTTTTAAGGTCCTCTTTTTCTCCTTCATATCTCCAGTAAAATAAAAATCCCCTCAGGTTGAGTAATTTAAAATACAATGGTACCTTGAGATACGAGTGCCCTAACATATGAGATTTTTTGAGATACGAGCAGTAGAGCGAGCGATTTTTGCTTTGAAATACGAGCAACATTTGAGATAGGAGTAATCGCACGGACCGACCAGCTGCACACAACCCACCAGTTTACTGCGACTTGAGAGTCTCACAGTTTCCCACGCCTCAAGGTTACGGAATGAATTAAACTCGTATCTCGAGGTACCACTGTATATGAATGCCAAAAGTCTCAGTTACCTTTAAAGAGATGGTCAGAAGAAGATGTTCTCATCATTGTAGTTGAAGCATCCTGTCAATCATTATTGATAAAAAAAAAAAGCCAGCAGAAACTATGCTTGGGACCATCCCTCCCTCCCTGCTATTGCTACCTTACCCATAGGAAATGCTCAGTGCACTTTCTATTCTCGACAGCCAATCCATTCCCAGAAGTCACACTAATGCATCAGTCAAGGTTGCTTTTACTTTTTATTCAGTTATTTCTTTCTCCCCCCCCAAAAAAGTGTAGGGGGTATATAAAGGAAGAAAACAACCCAGGGAAAACATTTAACTGTAATTTCAGGTAGTGGATAACAGCTCTAGGCTGGCCCTCTTCTGTGTTGGATTTTACAAGTGTGAAATTGAAAGCGTTCATGCTTCCATCCTCAGGGGGCCATCAGCAGTTTCACCCTGCTGGCTGCACGGTGCCTGTGTTCAGAACGGAGAGGACCAGACACTGGTGTAGCCCAACCTCGCAACGCTCCCACTGTGATGAGGGACCGTTATTGTTTTATGCTGGACATAGTCATCGCCTTTCCAATTGTTTTTCGACTTGTACGCGAATGATATGTAGAGGGCTTGTCCTGTTAATTTCTGAAGTTAATATTTTCTCTTCCTTTAGTATTATTTCTCACTTCCTTTCAGAGTAGCATTCAAAACCTTTTAAACATAACCTAGAGTAGGAAATACGGTTTGCATTGTAATCCTGTAAGTATGCACAACATTTTTTGTGCATTTAAGTATATATAGTAAAACAAATGTTTCGTGCTTAACCATATGGTGAGGTATTTTCTATTGTTTTCATTTTATTTCTCTTTTCCTCCTTTCATTCTTTTCTCTTTTCTCTCTCTCTCTCTCTCTCTCTCTCTCTCTCTTTCTTTCACCCCCCCCCCCCCATGCCTCTCTCTCTCCTTTTATTTTTTGAAAAAATATGTCATGGCCAACTAATGGATTCCACTTCAAAATATTGTCTTATGCCACATTCATGCATATTATTCCTAAATATAAAAATCTATTTTATAACTGAAATTGACCATCTTTTCCATAAAGAAAATGATCCTGGCTGTCATTTTGGATAATTTCTGGATGACTCTTGTTGAACAAACTTCCGTGGCTAAAAGATCAATAGAGGGTTAAGGCCAGCCAAGAATATGGGACATAAATCAGGAAGAAAACATTTCTACAAAGTGCTGGTTAGGACCCATGTGGACTAGTGCATATAATACTTCTTAGTTAAACTATTCCAGGAAAGAGATAATGAAGCGGTAGAGATTTCAGGAAGACAAATGACAGGGTTGAGTCTCCTGAGATACCAGGCAAAGGAGAAACGTGAAGACGGAGGCTTCTCACAAAGCACGCAGGTCCTGTTCTCATGGGCCTCATGGCACAGTCACACTGCCTTGTCTCTGGCCAGCAGTGAGACTGAGATCTTTTTTTTTAACTGGCTTTTCATATCGCTATTAAATTATATCTATCTATCTATCTATCTATCTATCTATCTATCTATCTATTACTTATTCATTTTGTAAATCAAGAAAATACTGCTGTGGATTGAATGAGTCTTCCCAAAATTCAGCTTTTTAATCTCCACTGTGATGACATCTGTAGGTAGGGTGCCTAGGAGATAATTAGATTTAGGTGAAGTTCTGAACCCCGAGCCCACGATGGAATTGGTGTTCTAATAGGAGATGAAGGGAGCAGAGGTCTCTCTCTCATCAGATGAGCCTATGCGAGCAAGAAAAACGGTGTCAGCCAGGACATAGGCTCTCACCAGACACCGGAAACGCTGGCACCCTGGTGGACTTCCCAGCCTCCAGGACTATGAGAATTAAATGTGTGTCATTTAAGCCACCCAGTTTGTGGTATTTTGTTAGAGTAACCCACTGAGTAAAACAAATACTATTTTAATGTAATCTGTAGCTGACAGTGAGGAAAAAAATATCACTTCACCCTCCATAGATTGCTTTCACTTTTTTGTCTCCATATTCCCTGAATCTAACCTCCACACCAAACACAAGTAAATTGAACCCTAGCTATAAGTGAGACCACCTGACCACTACCAGGCATAAACCAGCAGCGCTAAAGCAGGACAATATTCTGCCTGAGACCTCTTTTTCATCTGCCATCCATATAATAATTGTGTACTTGAGCAAATATTTGGGTCAAGGCAATTGTCTGGAGAATTTATTAATTGCACTAGTTATCAGATAACACCCAGATGCTCTCTTTTTCCACTTTTTCCCCCACTGGCATACCTAATGCAGCAACAAATTTTCTATTTAATGTACTAATAGATTTGCTTTGCCTTGTGTTTCACTGGGAATTTATTTAACCAAGACTTCACCAGTATGAACCGTTGTTTAAATTGAAAAATTGCATTGCCTTCCCCAACAACCTTGATACAAGTCTTATCTGTGCCTGAAAGTGAAAAACATATCTTGTTATCAAGACAGTGTAGGGAGGAACTAACTCCATAGACATGTTATTTTATATCTAGGATTAGAAATAAAGCAAAGGCTTGGGCCTTTTTCAAGGATCACCTGATTGTGGCCACAAACTGGATATGAGTGCGTGGCTGGGTCAAGTTCAGCTGGAACTCTAGCTGCAGTCTAAATGGGGAGGGTAATATACTTCCACAGAGATAAGTGTGGATTTGACATTTAGGTTTAAAAGGGATAGGGTCATAGAATCTGGGGAGTTCTTTTCCATGCAGGCCTCTAAGTATTAAGTATGTATTGTATCAACTTGACATTTTTTATAGGGGCATCTGTAATGTATTTTACTAATAACCTCTCTTTTGCAATGGCCATACTTAAAGATCAAAATAATGAAAGAATATATTCAGAAGAGCCACTCCTGCTTAAAAAAAAACAGAAGTTTTAAGTGCTTAATTTTTTATGAGAAATAAATACAATGCTCTAGGCCAAAATACGTCACACAGATGAATACTTGTTCCTACACGTAAGACAATTGTGTTTACGGAAATGCCTGGATACATCATGACATGTTGATTTTTTCCCTCTCATTTTCCTTTATAATTTTCCTTATATGAAATGATAGAAATTGTAAGGATCCATGGTGTAGAGAGAAGGAAGAATGACTGGTATGTGTTTGTGAGAGTGTGTGTGCATGAGAGAGAGAGAAAGAAAGAAATTGGGAGAGAGAGAAATTGGGTGGGGAAGAGAGAGAAATTGGGTGGGGAAGAGATTAGGAGGGAGGTGATAATGGTTTGGTTAGACATTAAGGATACTAGACTAGGGGACATCCAGAGGAAGAGGAGAAGTGCTCCTCAGAGAGTTGCAGCTGGTTCACAGGAGAGACTGCTGGTATGTGGACAGGGGTGTACTGTGTTCAGATAAATCATTTCATAGAAGTTTATTCCCCGGGTGGGTTAGTAAAAGAATATTACTGAGATTTTAAAAAAAGAACCAGAGAAGAGCATATAATACATTTTAGGTTCTAACACAGTCTTATAGCCTCAAATAGATTTTTTAAAAAATGCTTCATATCTTTGACTGGAGAAGATGCAGCGCCAGCTACAGACAGTTTGCCTCATTCCCATGCAGAACCCCTGGGCTGGCAGTAACACATTCATTGTTATGAGGTACTTTGAGATGTCTTCAATCCGTTAAAACACACACACGCACACACACACACACATACACACACATTTTGTAGCACTTCTTTTCAGTAGCAAATCATCCCTAAGAGGGTTAGCTCACTTGTTTATGTCTCTGTACCTGAATGAAATTTATCTGTGGTGTAAGAGAATATAGTCACTGACCTTTATATGATATATAAAGCAACACTATCAATCTTACTTTGTTATCACTAATCCCTTCGCTAGTCCTCAGCCCACCAGGCATTAGTAAAATGCTACCTGTAAGGAAATAAAATTTTAAAAAAGTCAAGTAAGAAAATGACAGTAGCTAAAGACACTTGGTGCCTGTGGGCGAAACGAAGGAATTCTACCCATGGCTTTTTGCAGAATGAAATGCTTTCCTAGCTTCAGAGCCTTCACTAAATTTTCTTCTTGTTTTGCCTGCTAGGAATCCATTTATAGCCTGTTGGCATAACACCATTTTTTCAGTTATCATGAGGTATGTTTAAGCTGCTTTTAGGGAATTGGTATTAAAGAGGATCGTCCCGACTCAGTCATAGAGAAAGAGAGGAAATCACACATGCATCCCCAGGGCTCAAGACCAAGGTAGATGCAGAGATGTTGCCCTTGACTCAGCAGAGCCTCACAATCCTCATCATGGAGGATTGCCTTATTCTAGCCATTTTGCATATGATTAACCTGAGGCTTGGAAGAGGTTAATTTATGTTCTCAAGGTCACCCAGCTTGTGTGTAACTATTTTCTCTTTTCTGCATCCAGTACAGCTAGAGAGTGGGCCCAATTCCTGAGTAGAAATAAAAGAAAGAGAAAAGACACAGAGATAAAAAGTAAAGCTGGGGCCAGGTGAACTACTGCCCTTTTCTAAGGGAGAAAGAGTGACTCAGAGCCTATGCAGCATGTTTATTTTATACCCCCAAATACCAGGAAGTTTCACCAAAAGTCAAGACAAAGGAGATTATTTGCATTCTTGAGTGGGCCCGAGCATTCCTTGTGCTAGACTGGATTTACATATCAAAACCCACTTCCCTACACCTGGGCAACAATAAGAGTCAATGCTGAGAACACATCTGCCTTTTTGGTAAGATGTGTAACCAAGACATGGCTTTGCCTGTTGCCTTGGGTTCAGCTGGCAATTATTAAGGAAGAATGCCCATGTGCCAGCAGAGCCTCACAATCCTCACCACAGAGGCAAGAACTCGGGCCTTTAAACAGGGATTGAACAACCACATCCATCAAGCACATACTGTTTGTGTTCTTTGCCTTATTCTAGCCATTTTGCACATGACTAACCTGAGACCTATAGAGGCTAATTTATGTTCTCAAGGTCACCCGGCTTGTGAATAATGGCAAAGTCAGAATTTGTTCATAGGTCTCTAATTGATTTTACATTTGCCATTACTTCACAAAGGTGCCCAAGAATCAAGCTTGAGAGGGGAGAAGTTTTTTATCCAAAACAATTGGGCAATAGTTCTCATCCTGGTACCTAAGTTCTGACTTAGCGTAAGAAAGTCTGTTGAGTATCATGGACTCATTTATGCAAACACATAGTTATGGAAGATAATGAAACACATGTCACAAGGAAATTGTAATGAGTATATATTGGATACATACACACACACACACACACACACACACACACCAAGTAAGAAAAGGGGAATGGAGGAAGAGAAAAGAAGTAGATTAACTCTCTTTAGGATAATTAAGAACACTCATGAAAATGGTTTAAATTTAATTTGTTAAGCCCGGAACGCAAGCCGCACTTACAGAGCACCAAAAGACGATCTCATGTAAAAACAAAGGGGTTTATTCAGACCAGCATGCTGGGGCTCACAACATACTCTGAAAACAGAGCAGAGGCTGAGAGCCTCGAGCCTTTGTTACATGACCATTTTATACTGGGGGTCGGGGGGTGGAGAGCTGTTTGAATTACTGAGTTGGCCTATCCTGATAGGCCAGGTAGGGGCCGGGGTCTGCTTACGCAGGTACGGGATGTGGAGTCAGGAAGCAGTCTAATAGCAGG
>PVJN01030169.1:0-25825 GCA_004026805.1 Lasiurus borealis | reverse complement strand
ATTGTTTCATTTTTAATTTTAATTTTAATTTATTTTTTTTATTGATTTCAGAGAGGAAGGGAGAGGAGAGAGAGAGAGAAACATCAATGATGAGAGAAAATCATGGATTGACTGCCTCCTGCACGCCCCCTTGCTGGGGATAGAGCCCACAACCCGGGCACATGCCTTTGACCAGAATCGAACCCGGGACCCTTCAGTCCTCAGGCCGACGCTCTATCCCCTGAGCCCACCAGCTAGGGCTATTGTTTAGTTTTTTAAATAGATGAGAAGCTTACATGTCATAAATTAACCCTTTATGTTAAATGCTTATTTTTAAAAGACTGGCGTTCAGGACATTCACAGTGTTGGTCAAGGAGCACCTCTGTCTGGTTCCAAACATTTCCCCTGCCCCTCTGTCCCCCACTCCCCCCCCCAGAGACAGGTCCCGGAAGCAGAGGCGCTGCATGTGACCTGCTGGCGCGCAGCCATCCCGTCTTTTTCCCGGTGGATTCACTTACCCTGATGTTTCTACAGACGGAGTCACCGGAAACGCGAGCCTTAGTGATTGACGTCTTCCACTGGGTGGTGCTTTCCACATGTGTCCACCGTGTCCCATGATTCCAGGCGCCAGCCCTGGCCGGTGAGGCTCAGCCGGCTGGGCATCGTCCCGGGCCCCCTAAGGTCACCAGTTTGATTCCTGGTCAGGGCCCATGCTCAGGCCTTGGGTTCGGTCTCAGGTCCCGGTGCCGGTTGGAGGCAACCAATCAGTATTTCTCTCTCACATTGATGCTTCTCCCTTCTCTCTGTCCATAAAGACATACTTTTTAAAAAGACTTCTACCGGTGTGGCTCAGTGGATGGAGCATCAGCCTGTGGACTGAAGGGTCCCAGGTTCGATTCCGATCCGGGGCATGTACCTTGGTTGTGGGCACATCCCCGGTGGGGGGCGTGCAGGAGGCGGCTGATTGATGTTTCTCTCTCATAGATGTTTCTAACTCTCTATCCCTCTCCCTTCTCTCTGTCCATAAAGACATATTTTTAAAAAAGACTTCACCAAGGCCGGTTTGGCTCAGTGGATAGAGCGTCGGCCTGCAGACTGAAAGGTCTCAGGTTCAATTCCGGTCAAGGGCAGGTACCTCGGTTGCAGGCACATCCCCAGTAGGGGGCGTGCAGGAGGCGGTTGATCGATTTCTCTCTCATCGATGTTTCTGACTCTCTATCCCTCTTCCTTCCTCTCTGTAAAAAATCAATAAAATATAATAATAATAAAAAAAAGACTTCATTCTTTTCACTTGAGGTAAGACACCCCCTCCTATGACTAATGTCCCCCTGCATGGGCGTGTTACAATCCCCGAATCCCTGGATGCACATTTGGGGGTTTCCCCGGCCCGCCTGGCCCCGGGCCCCGGGCTGTGAGGGCGGTGGGCAGCCAGCGCGCCCCGCCCGCTCCCGCCGGCCGCCTCCCTCCTCTGGGTGCCAGCCCAGTTGTGGGACACGAGTTCAGGGCGCGAGCATGCCTCTCCCGGCGGTTCCTAGACCGGAGGTTGTGAGTGATGACTCTGCAGGGACTCCTCTTCGCCTCGGGTGCCTCCAACATGTGACACTTGGAGGCTCCGGGCTGTTTCTGAACGTCAGAGAGTCGCACGAGGTCGTTGTCGCTTCCGTGGAGCCCCCGGTGTTTCATTCTCCGCCGCGCAGACCGTTTGTTTGCTTTGGCGCTTTCTGTAGCTTCCGGGCATAAACGGAACCAGAGGCTCCCAGGCTGGCCGGGCAGAGGGACCGCCGGCCATGCTTTCTGGAAGGACCGAGGACCAGGCCCGGGCCCCCGGCCCCCGGCTCTGTTTACCCAAACAGGAGGGGGTTCCTGGTCAGGGCTCACACCTGGGTGGTAGGTTTGATCCTCGGTCAGGGTGCGCGCAGAAGGCAACCGATGGGTGTTTCTCTCTCTCCCTTCCTTCGTTCCTTTGACTGGTGCATAGTACAGTGGTGCCTCGAGATAGGAGTTTAATTCGTTCCGTCACCTTGAGGCGTGGGAAACTATGAGACGCTCGAGTCGCGGTGAACTGGTGGGTCGTGTGCAGCCGGCCGACCCGCGCGATGACTCCTATCTCAACTGTTGCTCGTATTTCAAAGCAAAAATCCCTCGCTCAACGGCTCGTATCTCAAAAATCTCGTATGTTAGGGCACTCGTATCTCGAGGTACCTCTGTATTCCACGGCATAGACGTACCACCGCTTGTGCAAACATTCCCGTGTTCGTGGACATTTTGGTTGAGTCCAGATGAAACCGCTGTGCATGTTCACGGGCAGGTTCCTGTGTGAACACGGATGTTCGGTGCTGGCTCGTATGGAGAGGGCGTATCAGTTTTGTAAGAAGTCGCCTGACTGTTACACTGACGATGACGATGGCACCATTTCGCACTCCCACCAGCAGCGGGCGTGTAACCCCCTCCCCCACGGCCGCACCTCTAGTGGGACTGCGGCCCTCTCATCGCAGCCGGCGGCAGGCGTGTCTCAGTCCCTTCCTGCGTCCTCACTTGCGGCATTTCCCTAAGGACTGACGGCGTTAAACGCGTTTGCGTGTGCTTATGTGCATCTGTGTGTCCTTTAGGGTGAAATATCTGTACATGTGGGTGTTTTTTTTGGCCCATTTTAAAATTAGGTTGTTGTATTTATTTATTTTACCATGTAGCTTGTTTCCTTCCTGCTGAATTTTGAGAGATCCTTTGTGTCCTAGATAGTCCTTTAAAATACCTTCCTTGTCTTTTCCAATCACAGAGCGTACATGCTCGTTTTTCATCTTCTTCTTTTTTTAAAAAAAAATATTCTTTTTTTTTTTTTAATATATTTTTATTGATTTCAGAGAGGAAGGGAGAGAGAGAGGGAGAGAGAAACATCAATGATGGGAGAAATCCTTGACCCACAGTCTCTTGCATGCCCCCTGCTGGGAATCAAGTCCAAAATCCAGGCAGATGCCCTTGACCAGAATCAAATCCGGGACCTTTTAGTCCGAAGGCTGGCCCTCTATTCACTGAGCCACACCGGCTATGGCCATGCTCATTCTTTTTTTTTTTTTTTAAATATGTATTTTATTGATTTTTTACAGAGAGGAAGGGAGAGGGACAGAGAGCTAGAAACATCGATGAGAGAGAGACATTGATCAGCCGCCTCCTGCACGCCCCCCACTGGGGATGTGCCTGCCACCAAGGCACGTGCCCCCGACCGGAATCGAACCCGGGACCCCTCAGTCCCCAGGCCGACGCTCTATCCACTGAGCCACACCGGTCTGACAGCAAATGTTTTTAATGAGGTCCAACTTAGGAATTTGTCCTTTTAGATCTGGGCTGATTGCGGGGGTGGGGTTTGTAGTAAAAAAAAAAATTACCGTTCGTGGCATTCAGTACGTCCGCAGTGTTGTGCAACCGTCCCCACTGCCTCTTTCCAGAGCGTTTCCATCGGCCCCAAAGGCGGCCCCCCTCCCCCCCAACCCCCCATCCTCCCCCCGGCCCTGTGCGCTCTTGGGCTGTGCTGACGCGGACATTTCCCAGATAAAGGGACCGGCCGGCCCGCGGCCTCGGCGTCTGGCTTCTCTCACTCAGCATGCCGCTCCGATGGCGGATCTGCGGTCGGACCCCTGGCCCTGCAGTGACCGTCTGCCTTCCTCGGGTGCTCCAGCGGCCCCCTCCAGCACTTCCTGCTTCCTGGCTCGCTCTCCCCCGACCCTGGAGTCTCTCCCGGCCCAGGGCGCAGAGCTCAGCTCCTTCCTCTCCTGCTCCTCCTCCTCCTCCTCCCCACCCTCTGGCGGGCCTCGAGTTCCCCTCCCGCTCTCCGGCTCTCCTGGCCCAACGTGTGGCTCTGCCCCGGCCTCTGCCCGGGCCCTGGCACCAGCCCACCTCGCCGCCTCCCGTACGTCCACTGTGCGTCCTCCACTTCCTCCCCATCCCAGCCCGCAGCGCTCACTGGTGACGGGAGGAGGGAGAAGGGAGTCGGAATCGGACCATCTGGATTTGGGCCTTTTATTATTTTTTATTATTTTTAGAATTAAAAAATATATATTTTATTGATTTTTTTTTTCAGAAAGGAAGGGAGAGGGATAGAGAGTTAGAAACATCGATGAGAGAGAGACATTGATCAGCTGCCTCCTGTTCATTCCCTACTGGGGATGTGCCTGCCACCAAGGTACATGCCCTTGAGTGGAATCGAACCTGGGACCTTTCAGTCTGCAGGCCGATGCTCTATCCACTGAGCCAAACTGGTTTTGGTGAGAATCACTGATTGGCTGCCGCCCACACACCCCACACGGGGGATCGAGCCTGCAACCCGGGCCTGGGCCCCTGACCGGGAATCGAACCCTGACATTCTGGTGCCCAGGTTGACACTAAAGCACTGAGCCCCACCAGCCAGCCGGGCCCCTGGGAGCCTCCGAGTCCTCCCAGCCGCATGCAGCTCGGCCGCCACGGGGCAGGGACCGGCCTGCGGGCGGCGCCCCGGCTGCCTCCTCGCCCTCCGAAGCCGCCAGCAGAGCCGGGCTGGCGTGCGCCCCGGGTGTCGGACAGGGTGTCCCGCAGCCAGTGCCGGGAACGGCGACAGGAGGCTGACTTGCCGCGGCCGCCCCGGCCCTGTCTGGACCTGCCCGGCCCCTTCCCCGTCCATTCCCGCTCCCACCGCCCCGCCAGGCCCTATCTTCTCCCGCATCAGGTCCCGGGCCTGTTTCTCTGCTTCCCGGCCGGACCTCCAGCCTCCCGCCCCGGGCTGGTCTCTCCCACACGTAAACATGTCCCGTCACCGTGCCCAGTCCTCGGGCAAGTGTGGCTCTTTGGCAGCAAAAGGGAAGTCTGGAGAGATTAATCACAGCCTCCAAAGATCCAACCCAAGCCAGGTTTGTTTTTTTAAAATATATTTTATTGATTTTTTACAAAGAGGAAGGGAGAGGGATAGAGAGTTAGAAACATCCGTGAGAGAGACATCGATCAGCCGCCTCCTGCACGCCCCCCACTGGGGATGTGCCTGCAACTAAGGTACATGCCCTTGACTGGAATTGAACCTGGGACTCATGAGTCCGCAGGCTGACACTCTACCCACTGAACCAAACCGATTAGGGCAACCCTAGCCAGTTTTGCTCAGTGGTTTGAGCGTTGGCCCGCAGACTGAAGGGTTTCGGGTTCGATTCCAGTCAAGGGCTTGTACCTCAGTTGCGGACTCAATTCCTGGCCCAGTCAGTGGTCAGGTGTGAGTGGGAAGCAACCAATGGATGTGTCTCTCTCACATCAACATTTCTCTCTCTCTCTCCTCCCTTCCACTCCCTTTAAAACAAAGCAATGTGAGGATTAACAACACAAACAAACTACACACAGGAAAGCAAAGACTCAGGATTTAGGAAAAGCAGCTCATTCTACGGACACTTTCCCCCTCCAATGCCGGGGGCGGGGGGAGGAAAGGGGGAAGAAGAGCAAGAATGTGGCCCTGGCCAGCGTGGCTCAGTGGATAGAGCGTCGGCCTGCAGATGGGAGGGTCCCAGGTTTGATTCCTGTCAAGGGCACATGTGAGCTCAATGCCCAGTGGAGGGCGTGCAGGAGGCAGCCCATCCGTGATTTCTCATCACTGATGTTTCTGTCTGTCTCCTCCCTTCCTCTCTGACATCAATAAAAAGATATTTAAAAAAAGGAAAAAAAGGAATGTGATGCGCTCACCGGAAAGCAGAAAGTAGGTTTTTTTTTTTTTACTTGGGAAACATGCAAATACCCGTCTCTGAAAATTTACATGAAAGCTCTGAGAAATCCAGATGTAGCCGAAACCGGTTTGGCTTAGTGGATAGAGCGTTGGTCTGCAGACTGAAAGGTCCCGGGTTTGATTCCTGTCAAGGGCATGGACCTCGGTTGCGGGCACATCCCCAGTAGGAGGCATGCAGGAGGAGCTGATCGATGTTTCTCTCTCATTGATGTTTCTCTCTATTCCTCTCCCTTCCTCTCTGTAAAAAAAAATCAACAAAATATATTAAAAGAAAACAAAAGAAAGAAATCCAAAAGCTAAAAACCAGTAAGTCGTTGAGCGAGTGACTGAATGCAGTTGGACACCCAAGGTCTAATTACCCTCCCTCCCTAGCGGCTCTCCCTGGGTCACACCCAGGGCCAGGCCTGGGCCGGGAGGCAGGGCCGCAAAGCCCACGAGCGGGCCCAGGCCTTCAGGGAGGGTCCTTCCCTGCAAACGTCCGCCACGGCCACGCCCCCCAGCCTGTCCCCCAATCCACCTCGTGAGCCCCGGCCCACGGAACAGATCAACCTCAAGTCTTGAGGCGGGACGCCCGCTCTTTGGCAAATACAGGGGCACCTCGAGATACGAGTTTAATTCGTTCCGTAACCTTGAGGCGTGGGAAACTATGAGACGCTTGCGTCGCGGTAAACGGGTGGGTCGTGTGCAGCCGGCCGATCCGCGAGATGACTCCTATCTCAGACGTTGCTCGTATTTCAAAGCAAAAATCGCTCGCTCGGTGGCTCGTATCTCAAAAATCTCGTCTGTTAGGGCACTTGTATCTCAAGGTACCACTGTACAGGCCACGGCTGCTGGTCCTCAGAGCTCGCTTGCCTGGAGGGTCCGTTCCTCGGCCACCGATGTGGAGCCGATTCAGCGTGGAGCGTGGCCTGTGGCCGGCTCATCGGGAAACTGTCCTTGGCAGCCGAGCGGACAAAAAGGCCTTCTAGAACCCCGGGAGAACCTGGGAAGGAAAACCGTTCAACGTGCCTTTGTCTCCCGGCGGGGGGGGCCGGGCCTGGCGTGCGGCTCCTGGCCACTGGCGTTTCTCGGCGCTCCGGACCGACCGGGAGAAGAGGGGGTGGCGGGGGCGGGGGTTGGGGTGTAAAATTCTCCTGCTGAAAGGCACTTCCTCCCGTGATTGTATCACCTTCCCGCCTTTGTCTAATCTCACCCCGATTACAGGCGCATTTCTGGTGGTTTTCACGCGCCCATGGGCGTTTCAGACACACAGCCTTTGTTCACCGGCTGGACGTCGCCGCAGCCCAAGAGGAGACGTGTTTCGGGGCTCTGAGAGAGAAGCCCCCCCCCTGAACCCCCAGCAGGCAGCGGGCGTCTCCAAGCCCACTTTGTCATGTCGGACTTCTAAGGCATTCTTGCTTCCCGATGAGGTCGTCTGTGCAGAGAGGATTTTGTTTTAATTGAGCCCATCTTCAGAGACGGGGCTTCTGCCAAGAATGTGCTTTCTCCCCGTCCGGATCCGTCGTATTTACAGCGCCCATAAACCGGGCGATTAGCCGGGGCCGCGTGTCAGCTGCTCGGCGGTGGCGGCGGTGGCGGCTGAGTTCTCGGGGAACCGGAGGGGACAGTGGGCTGGACATGAGGGCGAATCAAGACGCCAGGAACGCGTGGGCCGGTGGTCAGGGGCCCGTTTTCCTGAAACGCTGGGGTTGGGGCCTGTTTCCTAGAACGGCCGCTCAGCTCAGAAGCACTCGCAGAGGGGGCGCTGTGTGTGTGAGCACGTCGGTGTGGTGTGGACGTGGGCCTGCCCTCGCCACGGGGAACGGCGGGCGGCCGTGGGGACGTGGGTGCTTCCTTCCGCCAATGAGGATGCGCTGGAAACCACAGCTCATCTTCTCCCGAGTCTTGCAACACATACACACCCCGCCCCCCGGACGAGCAGAGACAGAAAATGCAGCACAGGGGAGACATCTGGACCTCCCTTCCCCAAAGGAAGCCTGTTTTACGATTCTGGTCCATGGCGTTGGTCATGTTTTTATTGGGGACCCTTTTTCTCCTTGGGTGGGGAGGGTCTTCTCGGAGGTGTCATTTTTTTATCCCATTTGTGGGATAAAAACCTCTTTCCACGTCCCTCGTGGTTCAGGGTTCGGGTTCTGGAGGAGGCCGCACGCAAACGAAAAGAGAGAGTAGAAAAGCATTGATTTGGCGATATTGGGGGGCCAGGCGGGAGCCTCCCTTTAGTGCAGCGGTTCTCAACCTGCGGGTCGTGGCCTGTTTTCTGATGGTCTCAGGCTCTACAGCAGTGACCCACAGGTTGAGAGCCACTAGCAGGGTCGCCTAAGACCATCAGAAAACACAGATATTTACGTTACCATTCGCCACAACACGAGGAGCTTTATTAAATGGTCGCGGCCTTAGGAAGGTTGAGAACCACTAAAGTTTAGTGGAAAGGGCTACCCCTTGCTCTGGCCTTTTCCTCCCTTTTATTAAGACTCTGGGACACACCACAGCCTTTAGGCAGGAAATGGCAAGACAGAAGTTTACATGAGACAAACAGGTGGAGGCTGCTTCAGCTAACGATGTTTTCCACCAAACAGCGAGTGGTGAGCACTGACCTTTCAGAGCAGTGAAGGTGGACCAGCCTTCTGGTCTCCTGTCCCATCTTTCTATCGGTGAGACCACGATCCATTCCAGCACCTCTTTATTTATTTATTTATTTATTTAATTGATTGATTGATTGATTGATTGGGTGGTAAAATACACATGACCTAGCAGTTGACCGTGGGCAGGTCCCAGGTGGGACTCTTCTTAGTTCTAACCAGTCTCTGAGCGCCTCCTCGCACCTTCGTAGAGAGAGGAAGGGATCTATTGCAGCAGCCGGGACAGGGCCCTACGCTGGGTGACCGTAGGCAGCCAGTCACTTCTCTGCCTCTCCCCACCCCCACCCCGGGGCTCACCGAGCCCCCCACTCCGGGGAGAATGGCACCCGTTTAGAGTCCCCTTGGCGCTCCGAGAGTGAGTGCGGAGCCTTCAGCGGGCACACGGCCAACGCGGAGCTGCGACCGGCGCTGCCGCCTCTGATGGCGGCGTGAGCAGGAGGCACCAGGATGGGGAAAAGTGGGCCTCTCCCCGCTGCATCCATTCTCATGAGCGGAAGCCTATAGTCTCCCCGCGGACCGCTGGCCTTACCGACCGAGCGTGTCAGGAGGACCCGGCTCTGCCTGCTGGCGCGGGAGTGCGCACGCCGGGCTCTCTGAGACATGCAGCCAGACACGGCTCTGTGTGCGTGTGTGTGTGTGTGTGTGTGTGTGTGTGTGTGTGTGTTTTAAATGATCGTTCGTGCCAAAACCGGCTTGGCTCAGTGGATAGAGCGTCAGCCTGTGGACTGAAGGGTCCCAGGTTAGATTCCGGTCAAGGGCATGTGCATTGGTTGTGGGCATGTCCCCAGTCGGGGGCGTGCTGGAGGCGGCTGATCGATGTCTCTCTCCCATCGATGTCTCTGTCTCATCAATGTTTCTGGCTTTCAGCAGCTGAGGTTGACCTAGGAACCAGGAGGTCACGGTTTGATTCCCGGTCAGGGCATAGGCCCAGGTTGCAGGCTCCATTCCCAGTGGGGGGTGTGTAGGAAGCAGCCAAGCCATGATTCTCTTTCATCACTGATGTTTCTCTCTCTCTCTCCCTTCCTCTCTGACATCAAGAAAAAAATATTTTAAAAAATAGTCCAGTTGAGACAGGTTTGGCTCAGTGGATAGAGCGTTGGCTTTCGGACTAAAAGGTCCCAGGTTCGATTCCGGTTGGGGGGCATGTACCTTGCTTGCGAGCACATCTCCACTGTGGGGCGTGCAGGAGGTGGCTGATCGATGTCTCTCTCTCATCGATGTTTCTGACTTTCTATCTCTCTCCCTTCCCTCTCTGTAAAAAATCAATAAAATATATTTAAAAAAAATTAAAAAATAAAAAAAATAAAAAATAGTCCAGCCGAAACTGGTTTGGCTCAGTGGATAGAGCATTGGCCTGCGGACTGAAGGGTTCAATTCCGGTCAAGGGCATGTATCCTGGTTGCCGGCACATCCCCAGTAGGAGGAGTGCAGGAGGTGGCTGATCGGTATTTCTCTCCCATCGATGTTTCTAGCTCTCTATCCCTCCCCCTTCCTCTCTGTAAAAAATCAATAAAATATGTTTTAAAAAGTCCATTATATTTAGGTATATGGCTATGTATTAGCACACGTAACATACAGTCCTATAATGTACACCATTAGACTAATGTGATACACTAACATATTATCTGTCCACCACCACTGGTTTATCTGTTTGTTCGCTGATGATTGTGGATGTTCCCATCTCTTTGCTCTTGTGATAACGCTGCTTCCCGCCTGTGCTTACAAAGAGGGGGTTCAACACCCCTCTGCGGTCCCGGGGGGCACGCCGTCGACTAGAGGACGGACGCCTTCTGGAGGAACTGCCACACTGTTCCCACAGCGGCCGAGTTACACCCCACCAGCCAGGCCCGTCCCCGCATCCTCACTGGGGACTATAACTGGAAGCTGGGGAGCCCTCTCCCATCCTTGGTCACCCATCTTAGTTCCGATAACCCCCATTTTTTAAAAAAAATTGATTTCAGGAAGAAAAGGGGAGAGAGAGAAAGAGAAACATCAATGATGAGAGAGAATCATGGACCGGCTGCCTCCTGCACGCCCCACACCACAGATCGAGCCTGCAACCCGGGCCGGTGCCCTGACCGGGAATGGAACCCTGACCTCCTGGTTCAGAGGTCAGCGCTCAACCACGGAGCCCCGCCGGCCGGCCGGAGGGCTGATAACCTTTGCCGCTCATTCCCAGGATGGAATGCTGGCGGGGAAACAGCTGCTGCGCCTGGAAATGACCTTCAGCCGGTGAACTTGAAAACCCGCCCAGTCCCAGCACTGGAGGGGCCCGGGAAGGAACATTGTTCAGGCCTAACTCCTCCCGTCTCTGTCGGTGCTCCCTCCCTGTGAGGGTGCTCTGGCCCCCGGATGGACCTGTTCTAGCTCCTCCTGTGTCTGTTGGTGCTCCCTCCTTGTGAGGGTGCTCTGGCCCTGGAGGGATCTGTCCTACTTCTCCTGTCTCTGGTGGTGCTCCCTCCCTGTGAGGGTGCTCTGGCCCCCGGTGGACAACACGTCGTTGACAACCGTCTCCTTTCCCTGGAGCACAGGCCGGGTCTGTGCAGGTGGAGGCGCACAGGAGGTTCCCTGGGGCGGAGGCCGGAGCAGCGCTGGGGACGTTATGTTGACAGGGGAGGCTCTGGAGCTGTGCTCCCAGCAGAGGAAAAGCCACAGCCACGTTCTTCCACGGTGCTGGGGTGTGGGGGCCGCATCTTGGGGGTCCTTGGGTGGACAGCCTGGCAGGGTCCCGGCCCCGGCAGCCCCTCCCTGCTCTCTCCCCGTCCATTTCCAGACCGCCCGGCGCATCTCTTGGCCTTCGAGTCGGAGCACCTTCTTCCCTCCCTGAATGTAGGTTTTCTTTTAAAAAACACCCCAATAATATATAATTTATTGATTTTTTACAGCGAGGAAGGGAGAGGGGGAGGAAGAGAGAAACATCAATGAGGAGAGAGAACCGTCCATCGGCTGCCTCCTGCACGCCCCCGACAGGGGACAGAGCAGAAACCCAGGCCTGTGCCCTGACCTCCTAGTTCATAGGTCACCGCTCAGCCACGGAGGCACGCCGGCCGGGCTCTTGGGTTTTCTAGGGACACTTTTCAAGCCTCCAGGACACGCCAGTGCGAGGTGCGTCATTACAAAATCCCACTCCTTAAGGCCTCCCCCTCGCTGAGGTTCCTGGAGTGCCCCAGGCGGCAGTGGCTGCACCCCGAACCCACGGGCCCATGGACCCAGGGACGCCAGGCAGCCGGCGGGAGGAAGTGGAAATGCCCCAGCGCCCCGTCCCCGGGCGGCCCATTCATTGTGTCCTGACCCGCCCCTTCCTGCTTCCCGGGGAGAGCGCCGGGGCTTCAACTAAGACAGAAGTCAACGCGGGTTCCGGTGTCACGTGGGGACGCGGGGGACGCGGGGACGGATGGTGGCACCCAAACTGCCTTCCGGTCAGCCTCGCGCTAATGTCTGCCTCTATGGGACGTTTCTTTGGACGGCAAGACAGAAGCGTTTGGAAGCCACGTTTCCTCTTTACTCTTCTCTGGCCTGGTGGTTGGTCCGGTGGCCGTGTGAGAAGCAGTGTGGGGAGCGTTGGCGAGGGGTCCCCCCGGGAGACAGCGGCTAGACCAGTGGTTCTCAACCTTCCTAAGGCCTAAGCCCTTTAAGACAGCTCCTCATGGGGTGGTGACCCCCAACCATAAAATTATTTCCGTGGCTACTTCATCGCTGTCATGTTGCTGCTGTGATGAACTGTCATGTAAATATCTGATAGGCAGGATGTATTTTCGTTGTTACAAACTGAACATCATTAAAGCATAGGGATTCATCACAAAAACAATATGTAATTATATATTGCGAAATGTTTATTTCTAATGACAAATAAATGGAATGTTGTCTTGAATCATGGTGTGGCATGGGCAACAGTCTTCCTAGGACAACAGTAAACGACATGGCTACACTTTGCTACACCGAGGAGCGGTGTGTTGGTGCCTAAGACCATGGGAAATAGGTGTTTTCCGCTGGTCTTAGGCGACCCCTGTGAAAGGGTCGTTCCACCCCCAAAGGGGTTCGAGACCCACAGGTTGAGAACTGCTGAGCTAGACGTTCGCAGGATGTGTCACTCGTGCCGTGCCGTCTTCGGGAACATCAAGTGCATCGGAAGGCAAGCTCCGCCGATCACCTTCAGAATGAACAACCAACCTGCTCTTGCGTGTGGGCTCCTCCCTGACCCCAGGGTCCGCTGGCCCTGGGCCCCGCTGTGGGGGTTCGGGTGCCGGCCAGGTAGCCCCGGGCCGCTGGTTCTGAGTAGCAGGTTTTCCCTTTGCATGGCCCGTCCTGCGGCTGGGGTTTGTGGGCCAGGCCAGGCACCCTCTGCTTCCTTATATTTCCTTTCGTTCTAATCACCCCCTTCCCCCCACCCCCACCTGGCACAGGCTCCTTCTCAGAAACTGGGCAATTAGAGGCGGAAGCCAGACTCCTGCTCCAGCCTGTCGTTTGGAGTTTGTTGTAAATAATTAACCGTCCGCGGCGGCGCTGAGAGAGCCGATGGCCGTGGTGCCGGGGGCGGCGGCTGCTGGGGGGTCCTCTCCTGGGTCCGGGCCCATTCACAAGTGCAGGAAGCGCTCGCGGCCCCTCCATTAGCGGCAGGAGCTGCCGTGCCCGGACACTCAGAGAGGAAGCCGCAGCCGCCGCCTGCGCGCACGGGCGGTTTCTCCCGGAGCTGTGGTCTGCGGCCGGGGTGGAGGGGGTTTCTCCCACCGGCACCTCACAGGCCCCCTGAGGCTGCAGCCGGCCTCCTGCGAGGGGGGAGGGGGTGGTGGGATGGGTATTTTAAGCTCCTGACAATCGAGGGGAAGGGTGTGGGGCTGTGGTCGTAACTCAGGTTCAGCCCTTGGCAGGGAGAGAGAGAACCATGATGCCTGGGTGGTTTCTCTCTCTTTCTCTCTGTCTCCCCCGCCCCCCACTCTCTCTCTTTCAACTGGAGTGCAGTTCGTCTATACCGTGGTACCTCGAGATACGAGTTTAATTCGTTCCGTAACCTTGAGGCGTGGGAAACTATGAGACGCTCGAGTGGCGGTAAACTGGTGGGTCGTATGCGGCCGGCCGATCCGCGCGATGACTCCTATCTCAACTGTTGCTCGTATTTCAAAGCAAAAATCGCTCGCTCGGGCGGCTCGTATCTCAAAAATCTCGTATGTTAGGGCACTGGTATCTCGAGGTACCACTGTATATATAAAAGCCCAGCGAATGGATGGCGGACTGGCCAGAATGACCGGTGGCTATGATGCGCATCACAGCAGCCAACCAGCCTGATCCGGGCCTGTATAGGGCCCCCAACCTGATCAGGGTCCACCAGCTGGCCACCCATCTGTGGCCCCTCCCCCCTGCCGGCCTGGTCCGATGGAACCCCATGGGGCTGGACCCCACCCATGCATGAATTCGTGCACAAGGAAGGCCTCTAGAATAACATAACATGAGCCACGTTAGTCACAGGGCAGATGGTTGTATGATTCCACTTACAAGAGGTACTTTGAGGGGTCAATTCCTAGAGACAGAGAGTAGGAGGGTTGCTGCCAGGGTCTGGGGCACGGGGAGGAGGGTTTAGTGATTAACAGATGGGGTTTCTGGTTGGGGAGACGCTGAACTGCACATGGAAAAGTGTGTAAGAGGCTACATTTAAAATTTCCTGAAGATTTGGCCACAAAAGTATTCATGCGATTGAGAAAACGAACCATTAGCCTCGCTCACTGGCATTGAGCACTGCCGCCTCACACTGGTTCCATTTCACCCCTCGGAGGGAACCTCAGCCCCAGTGGCGGCCACTCCTCACTCCACCTCGCCGCCCCGCCCGGCCACCCCGTCTGCCTCTGTGCCGGGCGCTCACTGATTCCAGATCTGACATGTCCACGGGGCCTGCCAGCCGGGGCCCTGTGTCTGCTTTCTTTCGGGCACAATGGCTGGGGGTTCAGCCACGTGGTGGTACCTGCCCGGGCTCCATGCTTTTCGGGGCTCGGTCATATTCCGGGGGAGGAATCGGCACGTTTCCACCGAGGCGGCGGCTGTGGGTGGTGCCGCGGCCGTGAGCGCTCGGGCCTGGCTGGGCCTCAGCAGGCCCTGGGGGTGGCATTGAGCTGTCTCCCTCTCTCCGGTCCGGAGGCCTGGCACTGCCCCCCTCCCCGTGGCCACATGGATCCTCCCCAGCCGTGAGACCAGCAGCTCGGGGAGAACTGGCGGGTGGCACGGCTCAGGGGCACAGCGTGCGGGACCCAGTGGTTAAGGTGCCGCCCTGGCACCCTCCTGGGCCGGGTGCCAGGCATGCGGACAGGCAGTGCCGCTGCCACCGTTTTCTAGCAGCACCACCGGAGGGAAGCCACAGCCGGGGCGGACCAGGTGCCCCTGAGGTCCATCTCCTGAGTCACCTTTTGGGGAGCCCCACTTCCAGTCTTGCCTCAACTTTAGTGTCGGCAGGCGTGTACGGCATGGGCGAGTGTGTAAGGCACGGGCAGGCAGGTAAGGCACAGGCAGGCGTGTAAAGCATGGGCAGGCATGTAAGGTATGGGCAGGTGTGTAAGGCCCGGGCAGGCATGTAAGGCATGGGCAGGCGTGTAAGGTATGGGCAGGCATGTAAGGCACAGGCAGGCATGTAAGGCACGGGCAGGTGTGTAAGGCATAGGAAGGCAGGTAATCACGGGCATGCCGGCAGCCTGCTCGGGTCCGCTGGGATGCTTTCACTTGGAAAAGAAAGAAAAAGACATGGGATCCTGGGGATCAGGGGATGCCAGCGTGGGAGGCGAGGACAGCGCCCTGAAATCCTGCCCAGCTCGGCCCCCTTCACGACCTCCACAGCTTGGGGTCCGGGGCCACTGGGACTTGTCTGCTGAGGTGAGGTTCCCGCTGGGTCCCCGCCTGCGGAGGTCACAGAGCCCCCTCCCCAGTTACAAAGCCCCTCCCCGGGCTCCCTTCCTGGGGGTCCCCAGACCTCTGCCCCTCCCATGGGCGACATTCACCCCCAAAACCATCTAACGTGGCAGCTCAGGGCACTTGGTGCGCTCCGGGTGGTGCCACTAGGACCTCGGTCTAGTTCCCAAGCATCTGTGTCACCCCCAAAGGAGACCCCACACCCATGTCACAGCCACTCCCCCACCCAAGCCGCTGGGCCAGAGCCATCTGAAAACCCAGCTGTCCCTGTGACGCTGGCCCTACCAGCGCCGATGCCACTCTGTGGTAGGGGCTCAACAGGATGGCCCGGCCAGTGTGGCTCAGGGGTCAAGAGTCGACCTATGAACCAGGAGGTCACAGTCCCACTCCCGGTCAGGGCACAGGCCGGGGATTGCGGGCTCGATCTTCCCAGGTGGGGCGTTCAGGAGGCAGCTGGTCAGTGGGTCTTTCTCATCATAGGTGTTTCTCTCTCTCTCTCCCTCTCTGACAGCGGTTCTCAACCTGTGGGTCGCGACCCCTTTGGAGGGTCGAACGACCTTTCAGAGGGGTCGCCTAAGACCATGGGAAAATGCAGATATTGACATCACGATGCATCACAGTAGCAACATTTCATGGTTGGGGGTCACCACCACATGAGGAACTGTATGCAAGGGTCGCGGCCTTGGGAAGGTTGAGAACCACTGCTCTCTGACATCAATAAGAATATATTTAAAGTCACACACACACACACACACACACACACAGCTGGGACAGACAGGAAGAGCGGGTGGGTGGACAGGTGAGGACACTCAGATGTGTCCGGGCACAGGCGGGCACTCCCAGGGCGTGTGCTGTCCTCGGCGCAACTGGAATGCGTACACGTTGGTATGGGAGGCTGCCGGGTGTTGACAGCACCGAGAGGGGAGGGGAGGGGAGGAGGGAGAGGAGGAAAGGACCGCTCTGCCACCTCTGTGTGTGGTCCCAGGCCCGTTAATCCCCTCTGACCTCAGCCTGCGGTCTCTCAGGGCACTGACCATCTCTGCCTGATCAGGTGCTGGGAGCACTCCCGGGCAGATTTGAGGGGACTTAGTGCTGAAGCCGGCACACAGTAGGTGCTTAAAGGAAGTTACTATAGCCTGGCTGGTGTGGCTCAGTAGTTGAGCATCGACCTATGAACCAGGGGCTCACGGTTCGATTCCTGGTCAAGGGCACATGCCCGGGTTGCGAGCTCGATCCCCGGTGTGCAGGAGGCAGCCGATCCGTGACTCTCTCTCATTATTTTATTTTAATATATTTCATTGATTTTTTTTTTTTTTACAGAGAGGAAGGGAGAGGGATAGACAGTAGAAACATCGATGAGAGAGAAACATCGATCAGCTGCCTCCTGCACACCTCCTATTGGGGATGTGACCGCAACCAAGGTACATGCCCTTGACGGGAATCGAACCCGGGACCTTTCCATCCACAGGCTGACGCTCTACCCACTGAGCCAAACTGGTTAGGGCATCTCTCTCATTATTAATGTTTCTCTCTCTCTGCTTCTCTGAAATCCATCAACATCTATGTTCCAAAACTGTCTATAAAGGCAGTCACCGTATATGGCACTTGTTCTGCGGTCAGACAGTGATGGCGATGGTGGAGAGGATGGGGTAGGGGCTGTCCAAGGAGGTGCCCCAGGACCTGTCCTTACCCCAGGTCCAGGAGAGGAGGGAGGGAGAGGCAGAGAGCGAGGAGAGCCGTCGGGGGAATGTGTCGGCCCTCGTGGGGAGCCGGGGACCCGAAGGCCTGCCAGCGGTTGAGGCTGCCTTCCCTGCCTCCCTGTCCTGGGTCTGCCCCCCTGGCCTGGCGCCCAGCGCCCAGGTTCCTCTCTCCTGGGGACTCCGAGGCTGGGGAGGGTGTGGCGGGAGCCCGTGCCCGGGCGTCCGGTGACCCAGGCGGAATGGGTTTGGGTTTGCGTGTTTCCCAGCTCTCGGTGGGAGGAGGCTGCTGGCGGCGCCTGTTTTCCTTCCTGGAATCAGTCCCCCGGCAACGGGAGCATCTGCCATTCCTTCTGCTGCAGGAGGCCCGCTGCCTGGGAGGCAGAGACCTCCCTCCCGCCTCCCTCCCGCCCCCCGGAGCGAGACCCCCCTGGAGATGCCAGAGCCACATGTCCGCGTCCCGGAGCTGCAGACACAAAGGACCCCGAGCTGGGTGGCTTCAGAGCAGCGGCATTTCTTCTGCGGCTGCTCTGGAGGCCCGACGTCTGACAGCCAGGTGTCGCCACGCCCACACGGTGCCAGGCCCAAGGCCTCTGGGGCCCCCGCAGCGTCCTGGGTTGGCGTGCGTCCCTCCAGACCCTGTCTCGGTCTCCCTGTGGCCGTCTTCCCGGGGGCCCGGTCTCTCCTGGGGGTCAGAGTCCTCACTGGGCGCCTCTGCAGCAGCCGCGGACCTGGCTGCCATGAGCGTCCGCCTTCCCTGCTGGGCCGTCGCTGGCCGCTGGCAGTTCCGGGGAGAGGGGCATCGGGGCGCCGCCTCTCAGCTCGAGGAGACGGAGGTCCAGGCGCCCACTCCCCCTGTGGCTGACAGGAGGGCACAGAGAGGTGAGGCTGCGTGCCCCAGGTCACACAGCCAAGGTGGGGAAGTGCCCGCACCATCCGGTTGCCAGAGGTGAGGGGCCGTGATGCGTCCAGGCGGGGACCTCAGGGCTCGGTGGCCTCCGACAGAGACAGCAGCTGACCCGACCTCCGGCTGACCCTCGCCACCCCCGCGAGTCGCGGCCACGTTTATGGATACACTGGGACCTCTGGGTCCCTCGTGCCGTGAGGGATGTGGTGCTGTCACTGGGCTGCTGGCGGGGAGCACTCTGCCCCGAGGCCGGTGACACACACAGATGTTCTGCGTCCTCCTGTCCATCATCCCACCCTTTTCTTTTCCATTGTCCACGGAGAGGCCGCTCTGCCCGTGGTGGATTCTCCCGATGGCTTTCCGCGGCACGCTGCGGGTCCTGGCCGCCTTCTGAGGACGTGTCTCAGGGGAACGGAAGAGAATATGCTTGTTTTCAGGAGGCCAGGGACATGCTACAGAAAATGCAGAAGTAGGACAAAAATCGTACACCTGTGGATGAGGACAGTGGGGGGAGGTAAGGGCAGAGGGTGGGGTGGGAACCAGGTGGAGGGGAGCTATGGGGGGAGAAAAAGAGGAACAACTGTAATAATCTGAACAATAAAGACTTATTTTATTTTATTTTTTAAAAATATATTTTAGTGATTTTTACAGAGAGGAAGAGAGAGGGATAGAAAGCCAGAAACATTGATGAGAGAGAGACATCGATCAGCCGCCTCCTGCACGCCCCCCACTGGGGATATGCCTGCAACCAATGCACATGCCCTTGACAGGGATCAAACCTGGGACCCCTCCGTCTACAGGCCAACGCTCTATCCACTGAGCCAAACAGGCTTCGGCTATAAAGACTTACGTATTTTTTTTTTTTAAATGAAGAACTAGGTACAAATAGCCCAGCTTTAGATTACTACAGAAGACACCTGGTATGGTGTAACTCTTAACACGGAGGCTGCTTCTCGCGGGTATACGGCTCTTCTTCCGAAGGCAGCTAGCTGGACGTGGCGGCCAGGTTGTTTTTTCCGCGTTCACCACTAACGAGGAATCGGGCCGCTTTTGTTCTTGCCAACAGCATCAGAGTTACTAATCCATCGAAAAGGAATGAACCTGCGCTGGGTCACGTGAGGCAGAGGCCTGGTGTCCGTGGTGTGGGTGGCAGGGGGGAGCTCAGATCGGGGGCACTGAACGACGGGGCAGGGATACGGGGAGGGATGCCACGTCTGGACATTTGAAAACTTAATGCGTATGTGACCTGACACTTGGACCCGGCCGAGTGGAGAGCGAGGCTCTGCACAAGATCATCTCCTTTCTAATGAGATGTCTTCTGTCCGAGGTGAAATTAGATTTCAGGAAACTCTGCTTTCCTTTCATGGCCCTGAGCCGACCGAGAGCCGGCTGCCGTGTGCGCCTTCCCCGGGCCAGACCAGACCCCCGAACAGATGGCAGGGGGTAATCAAGGCTCCCGTCTGCCGGCGGCCACTGCGGTCGGTGCGTTTCTCGACCAGCATCTGAGGGGATGGGACCTGGTCTGTGCAGGGTCTGGAAGCAGCTGGGGCGGCCCCTTCCCAGCTGACCGGGAAGAAACGGACCTCAGCAGGTGTTTTCTTTTTCTTTAAAGAAAATATTTGTATTGATGTCCGAGACAAAACAAGAGGGAGAGAGAGAAATATGGATGGGAGAGAATCACCGATCGGTTGTCTCCTGCACGCCCCACACTGGGGATCGAGCCCGAAACCCAGGCCTGTGCCCTGACAGGGAATCGAACTGTGATCTCCTGGTTCATGGATCCATGATCAACCACTGAGTCACACCAGCCAGGCAGAACCAGGATTAATTGAACACTTGTGATCTTGGGGAGATGTCTCCTGCATGAGTTGTTTTCCTCAAACATGTACTTACAAAGCTTTCAGCCAAGACCAGTTTGGCTCAGTGGATAGAGCGTCGGCTTGTGGACTGAAAGGTCCCCGGGTTCGATTCCGGTTGGGGGTATGTACCTTGCTTGCGGGCACAGCTCCAGTGTGGGGCGTGCAGGAGGTGGCTGATCGATGTCTCTCTGTCATCCATGTTTCTGACTTTCTATCTCTCTCCCTTCCTCTCTGTAAAAAAAAAATCAATAATATATATATATATATATACATACATATATATATATATACACACATATATATATACACACATATATATATAAAATCTTTCAACATCTGAGTCAATCACCCATAAGCTGGGTATAAACTGAGTGCCTATCTTGGTGGATAATTAGGATTCTTTTTAAAATGTTTTACTGATTTTCTACAGAGAGGAAGGGAGAGGGCTAGAGAGTTAGAAACATGGATCAGCTACTTCCTGCACGCCCCGTACTGGGGATGTGCCCGCAACCAACGTGCATGCCCTTAACTGGAATCGAACCCGAGATCTTTCAGTCCGCAGGCCGACGCTCTATCCACTGAGCCAAACCGGTTTCGGAGATAACTAGGATTTTTGCGGTTCCTGTGTGTGAGGGGCAATCTGCCTGTGAGCCGACGAGGTGACTTTCCCAGTGGATACTACTTCACTGGAGCCGTGAAGGTTTTGAAGTCTTCCTGTGTCTCCACTCGGGTGCAGACATGACACTGAAGCCCTGTTCTCCCAACCTTCTTGCAGGCTTTGTCGAACTGGAAGCTCAGGGTTAGCTGTGGGGTTAATATCATGTTCTGTCTACACATAACTGGGGGGTGCTTTCTCCTGATGCAATGGTTCTCAGCCTTCCTAAGGCCGTGACCCTTGCATACAGTTCCTCATGGGGTGGTGACCCCCAACCATGAAATGTTGCTACTGTGATGCATCGTGATGTAAATATCTGCATTTCCGCTGGTCTTAGGCGACCCCTATGAAAGGGTCATTCGACCCCCAAAGGGGTCGCAACCCACAGGTTGAGAACCGTTGTTCTGATGGAAACGAAGCCATTTTCAGAGAAGCACCAACGGATCACACCCTAAGAAACCTAAAGACTCGGGAACTGACATTTAGAAGCATTTATGATCCCCAGCACCAAAGCTCCAGTATCTCACCACGTCGTGCCCTGGCTGGGGTGTTTCAGCTGGTGAGAGCCCTGTTTCCAGTGCACTGAGCTGCCACCAGTGCCACAAACGCTGCTATCTTTCTTCTCAGGAAGCACAGCGTTATCTCCTAGACTACCCATCTGACGGGAATCAGACCCGGCAGCCAGATCTCCGACTCCCTGCAGCCAGATCTCCGACCTCCATCTCCTGATGCTCAGGCCCATTTTCAGTTGCTTAACTTGTCACAGAAGCTGCCAAACTTCTTATCTGCGCCCGGAACTGTGCCCCCGGGGTTGGGGGTGTTTCAGAAGCCGGGGCGGTGTAATTCCTGGGGACCCGAGGAGACGCCATTCTTTGGAATCACCCCACCACCTCGAACCAAAAAGGTGGACCCTGTCCAACTGTGATGATGAATGGCAGCAGGATCCTTCCCAGCCTTCCGAGGGCCATTGGTAAATACGAAACAATTGCTGGAAAATTCTGTTAGGGATGAATTAACTCCTCCATTGACAACGTTTCCTTTCCGTTAATGCAATTTAGTTCCAGCAAAGAGAACACAAAGGCTGGGCAGGGAGGGAGCACGGGCTGCTGCTGGGGAGAGAAAAGTGGGGGGTAGGGGGGCTAGAGGGGAAGAGACCTAGAGCAGGGGAGCAAGCCTCGGCCTTCTGTCCGGGAGGCCTGCACCCAGGACCCTGGCTGTGCCCACGGGAAACTGAATTCCGAGCTCCCCCTGCACCATAATCCGGGGCAGCTGGCAGCTTCCCAAAGGGAGCCGCGAGGGAAGCGGCCGGCAGGGGCATCTGAGGCCACCCAGGCCAGCCAGCGCCTGCGGGGGCGAGGGCGGGTCCCTCCCCGGGGCGCCGGGCGGGCGGGGGCCGCAGGATGCCGCTCCTCCAGGAGCCCGTCGCTGTGCCCCTTTGAAAGCGCACGCCTCGCCAGGCAGAGGAGCGCCTGCCTCCCTTCCAGAGAGGCCAGAGAGAGCAGGAAACGCTGGAAATGTCTTGCAAATACAGCTCGGAGGTCGCGCAGGAGCGAGGCCTGACTTTGCAAGACGTGGTGCGCGTCTGCATCTTTTTTTTTCCCCTCCCCGAACGCACGTGCGAGGAGCACCCCTCGCCGCCGGGTTGTGTAGTTGTGTGTGTGTGTGTGGGGGGGGGATGCGTCCCCGTGTCCCGCACCCCGCGGCTCGTTCCCCGGCTGTTCCCCGGGCAGGTGTCCCCGCGCGACCCGTTTGCCTTCTTTCAAGGGGGGCGCGTCTCGGCGGCGTCGCCCGGGCCGGCACCGAGCGGGCGGGGGCGGGGGCGTGGCCGCGCGGCGAGGCCCCGCCCACCGCGGCCGAGAGGGGGCGGGGCCCGCGCGCGTCACGTGACGGCGGCGCCCAAGCGCGAGCGCCCCGCCCGGGCGGGAGGAGTCCCCGGCCGCGACCCGGCCCGCGCGCTGCTGGAGCCGCCCGGCCGCCCGCGCGCCCTGCACCCGCGGCGCCCCCGCCCGCGGCCCCTCGCGCGCGGGCTCCGGGCTTGCCGGCAGCGGGAGCGGCCTCAAGATGGACGAAGACGGCGGTGGCGGCGGCGGCGGTGGCGGCGGCGGCGGCGGCGAGGGCGGCGGTGAGTGCCGGAGGTGTGGCCGGCCGCCGGGCTGGAGGCCTGGGGTGCGGCTCGCGGGCGGGCGCGCGGGCGCGAGGTCGGGGGTCGCGGGTCCCGGAGCGCCTGAGGCAGACGGGGTCCCGGCCGCGCTGCTGCCCCCGGTTGGCGAGCGCCCAGCCCAGGCCCGCGCGGCGCGTCTCGGGCCCGGAGAGACCGAGTCGCGGGTCCGGGGGCTTCGCGGGGGGAGAGAGCGGGACGGGCGGGGCCGCCGCGGAGCCGGTGGGAGCCGCTCGGGCATCTCTGGCCGGGGGTTTGGGGGGTCCCCCGCTCCGGAACGGCCGGGTGCTTTTGGGGGAGACCCCTCCCCGCCTGTTGTCACCCCTCCACGCCCTCCGGAGCGAGCGCGGCCGCGGCAGCGCCCTCAGCGCCGCCCCCCCCCCAGCGGTGGGAGCGGGGCGTCCCCGCGCGAGGAGAAAGTTTGGAGTTGGGGCTCCGCGGGGCGCCCGGAGGGCGCGGGCGCGGGCGCGGGGCGAGCGCCGGGCCGGCGGGACAGCCTCCCCGGCGGCGGGAGGTCCGGAGCGGCCGCCCAGGTCGCCCGGGGCCGGGAGGGGCCGCCGGCGCGCGCGCCTGTTGGGAAACGCGCGACCCGTGGCCGAGTTCGCGGAGCGCCGGTCCGCTCCGCCGGGGCCGCCCCGCCCGGCGCTGGGGGCCCCCCCAAACACCCCCCCCAAAGAAAAAGAGGCGCAGGGAGGGGCGGCCTCGGTGGTGGGTCGCGCACGGAGGACCGACGGGGGGTGGTCGCGTGGCGAGTTGCGCCTTCGGGAAGGAGAACGTGCTGGGTGGGGACTGGGCTGGGCAAGCACGGGGGTCCCCCCCCCCGCGCACCCCCAGTTTTACAGCAGGACCCGGAGTTGGGGGTCTCTGCGTTTTGGCTCCAGACGGCCTTTCTGCGGACAGACAGGCCGGCCCCCCGGTAATGAGGGGCGTTTGTAACAAACAAACAAACACAAACTCGTTAATTACAGGCCACGGCCAGCGCCGCCGGGGGGCGAGGAGGAGGCTCCGGGCGCCGCGGCGCGGCTCGTCCAGGTGCCTCCCTCCCGAGCCTCCGCGCCCCGCACGCCCCGGTGGTCGGAGCCCGAGGAGCACGCGGCCCGCGCCCGGGTGGGTGGCGGGGGGCCGGCGGCGGCGCTGGCATTTGGCGAGCCGGGCGGTGGCGGCGTTGGCGGCGCTGGGGCCCCGCGTGGGCGCGCTGCTGGGGGAGAAGGCGCCGGGGACGGAGCCCGCTTGCAAGCCTTCCTCCTCCTCCCCCCGCCGCCCGCCGGGCTGGGCTGCCCGGGGTGGAGGGGATGGGGGGGGCGCTCCCAGGGTGGGGAGCACGGCTCCCTCCCCCCCAGACTCCTCCTGCTGAGAAAAAGGAAGACCAACCACCGGGAAGAGGGAAGCGATGGGCGTTTGGGTGCCAGCAGCCAGCTGGCTGGGTGGCTTCTTGGGTGGTGGTGGTGAGTGGGGTGGGTGGGTGACTTTTAGTTCTGTTTATGTGTGTGTTTTTTTAAAAAGTTTTGGGATGTTTGGCAAACATCTTTTTTTTTTAATTTTTATTTTCCTTCTCTTTAAAGAAAAATGGTATAAAGTGTTATTTCTGGATATGTGCTAAGTCTTGGGAGCTGTGGACAGTGCAGCCAGGCTTGGCCTGAAAAAGGCGGAGAAGTGGGTGGTGGAATTTCCTTCTGGGACGCTCTGGGTTTCAAAATGAAAACATGACACGGACTTGCAAGTTTAAAGCACGATGTACTCTCCCCGCCCCCATTTTTATTGTCCACGTCCAGTTGGTATTTGGTGTTTCATATTTGACTCAGGTGTAAGCACAGCGAAGTGACCCCTCGATGCTTCTAGTGCCCAGCTGGCCCCGTACGCAGTTACCAGCTGTTGCCGTATTGTAGGAAGGAGACTGTGTCCCCTGTGGGCAGGCATGCTTGGGAGATCTTTCTGGCTCTTTGAGCCAAGGAATGCAGAAGGCTGGAAAGTAAAAGCAGGTTTGCAGATTGAGACAAGGAAGGCAGCGGGCCCGAAGTTTATCGGGCCTTAGTACTGTAACAGAGGATGGTGTTACGTTTCAGAAGTCTGAAGACTGTCTTTGGTTCCTATCTCCTCTGGGGATACAGTCTTGGAATTCAAAAGGAATAAATACCTCAGGTGTGAAGGTGTGCATTGCACTCTAATCGTTGAAAATTGGAAGCAGCAGTTCCCAGTAGGAGGCCGGCGAGGTAGATTGTGGGAAGCTTCTTGGGTGAATTGTTTGGCAACCGTTAAAAAATAAAGCGGTTTTATATCGCAGGGTCTAAGCGGTGTAAAAACGGGGATACTGTGTTTGATTTACTACTTAATTTCTGTATTCAGCCTTCTGAATGATGTGTGTTACTTTGAAATTTGAACGAAAGAACTTACAAAAAATGTTCCCTGCCGTAGGAAAAGGGCCTGATTATTTAAATGTATGATTTAATCCACCTCACGGAACCGTCGAGAATGAACGGTTGTCTGCTAGGATGCCAGGCAGCATTCGAGGGCCCAGCAAGTGACACTTGACCTTTGCGGATACGGTTTATTGAGGTCCTTCCTCCTTGCATTATGGAAGACGCTTAAACATGCGTCTGGCGACCTGAGGATACGTCGGTTTTTTAATAAGTGATTATTGTATGAATTAGTTGTGCTCACGTATAGCTCTCGATTACTGGAGGGTTTGAAATGAACACACTCCTTTACATTTCTTTAGTTATTACAGTACTACCACTTATATTTCTAAAAAAAACCCAAAAAACAAAAAAAACGCTTTGCTTTAAAATTCATGTTTTAAGAAATAAAGTACGGCCTTCGGAAAGGCCATAAAGTCATTTGCCAACATTTGTAAAACATCACTTTTTGGGGGTTTACATATTTCAGAGTAACAGGACAGCGCTGTTTACGGGAAGTCAGTCCCGGGTTGTTTACAAGACGGGGCAGTAATCTACGCAGACAGTCGCAGCCGGCGGACAGATAACTCCGAAGCTCTTTGGCTAAGGTGCTGGTTGGGTTAAAAGACTTTGTAAAAAGCACTCCTATATGCTGATCTCCTCCTTTAAGTTCGGCCCCGGGAAGTATTATTTGTTCTCTCGGTGCGAGATAAGGAGCGGGGAGGGTGGCATGAATGGCTGGCAGGCCGTGCCAAGGAGGAAGTGGGGGGGACGAGATTACAAGGGCACATTGTTGCTTACCGCGCGTGCGGAGGGCAGTTAAGGTATGGCGGTTCCTTTGGGGCTGGGCTGCCATTCGCTCTTTCTGAGACACTTCCTGAGCTGGGTCTCTGCTGGGCAGGTGACAGGCCGGTTGGGCTGG
>PVJN01030168.1:0-25844 GCA_004026805.1 Lasiurus borealis | reverse complement strand
CACCAAAACCAGAAGGTCTCGACAGAGGCATGAATTGTCAAAGAGACACAGAACTGAAACTGTCCTGGTGATTATTCATATGTATTTTCTGAGCAACAGTTATTAAATTTTTTTTTTCATGTGGTTCAACATTTATTAAATTTTTATGTGGTTCAAAGCAGCCTGACAGTTTGACCTCTTCTTATCATTTTGGTTTTTATTCTCAGAGTATATCTGTGTTGAGGGAAGTCACAATGCTGAGCTGTCTGTCTGAGAGTATTCACATGTGCCAGAAGAACAAAATGTTGAATCGATTGGACTCTTGATAGTGTTTTATTATCAATCTGTCCTCTGCCCAGAATTTTGTACCTTGTAAGAAACTCAATCTTTTTCAGGCCCCTTGAGGATAGCTTCATAGTGTGAAACTATAATTCAAGGAGTAAAGGAACAGTTGGATTCCATTACTTGAAAAGTCCAATATTGGGCAGAAGTAAGTGAAATAAAAGGCAGTTTACATCAATGTCCCCTCACCAGACTTAAGTTAGCCTTAACCAGGAAACAAAGTCCAGATCAGTGACCTTTAGGTCAGTATGTTTCTTGAAGCTAGTGATGGGGTTCTGGAACTGTGCTTGGGGTCTTAGAAAGCCTGATGGAAATCAGACATGTATCCCTATTTAAGATGTTTCACTAAAACCTCAGGGTTCTGAGTTTTGGGCTGGTGTAGCATTGTTGATCTCTGGTTCCGCTCATGTACGTTTATGTATATCAGTTTTGCTCAACAAATAATTGGAAAATATATTTTTTCTTGAAATGTATTTGACACACATATAGAATTCATATGGAGAAAATTACTTAAAGGGGTGTTTGGTGGGAAATAGTTGAATCCTTGAGCCTTAACATCTACTTTGGTGATGGTGATGAATGATATGAATTGTTTTCTGAGATCTGGCCAGTTCAAAGGGCCACAAGGTTCTTGACAGATTGATTTTATTGAGGGTTAATTAGGAGGGCTGATTGTATTTCATTTTGGACTTTGAACTTGGCCTCTTTGTCAAGAGGAAGCAAATCTGAGCATACCACTTTCACACCTACACCCTGAAAGGGTTTGGGATCCAGGCTCTAAGACAACTTGTCTTCTCTCACCTCCTGGAGCTTCCATCAGCACTACAGGTCTCCCCAAGCTGACCCCTCCACTCCGCAGAGCTGACATTGCCCTGAGAAACCTATGCAGCATTTACTGTGGCCATTTTTTAACATTCAGGCTGCAGACAAAGACAAAGGTGATCAAATTCATCTCTGGCAAATGTTCAAGTTCATTTTTTAATTTAGTAGATTAGTGAGAAGAATTTTGTTTATGAGTTTAAATAGACTAAATCAAAGCATTAGGCATTTGATTATAAAACTGACAGTGATGCTAGTTGGAAGTTATTTTCTGGTGAAACTACACTGAGAAACATTACATATCACCTGTAGCTTCTGAGATTTGGAATCTATCATTATAATGGTACCAAATTATAATTTTCTCACTTAGGTTCCTTTTGTTTTAATTTAAATATACAAAGAAGTAACATAAAGAATGTTAAAATAAAAATGTTGCTATATTTACTTCTTATTCTTTAAAAGAAAAAATACACATCTTATCTAGTAAAGAGGTAATACGCAAATTGACCATCACTCCAACACACAAGATGGCTGTCCCCAGGTAGTCAAAGATGGCCACCCCCATGTGGACACAAGATAGCTGCCACAAGATGGCCAGCAGAGGAGGGCAGTTCATGACTGAACCTGCAGGGGAGGAAAGTTGTGGGCAATTAGGCCTGCAGGTAAGGGTAGTTGGGGAGGACCAGGCCTGTAGGGGAGGTCAGTTGGGGTGACAAGGCCTACAGGGGAGGGCAGTTAGGGGTGACTGGGCCAGCAAGGGAGAACAGATACAGGCAACCAAGCCTGAAGGGGAGAGCATTCGGTGAGGACCAGGCCTGCAGGGGAGGGCAGTTGGGAGTGATTAGGTCAGCAGTGGAAGGCAATTGGAGATGACCAGACCTGTAGGGGAGGGCAATTGGGGAGGGACCAGGCTGGCAAGGGAGGGCAGTTAGGGGTGACCAGGCTGGCAAGGGAGCGCAGTTAGGGGTGACTAGGCCAGCAGGGGAACAATTAAGCATTGATCAGGCTGGTAGGGGTGTGGTTAGGAAGTGATCAGGCTGGCAGGCAAGCAAGTGGTTGGGAATGGGCAGTCGGATATCCCTTGAGGGGTCCTAGTTTGGAGAGCGTGCAGGCTGGGTTGAGGGACACTCCCCCTCCCCCATTCATGAATTTCGAGCACTGGGCCTCTAGTTAAATATAAAGCTGAAATTCTGTTTTCCTTCCTCAAACCCATTATAATCATTTTCTTCTCAGAAAAAATCATTATCAGGAAATTTATAATGTTTTTTCCAGTTTATTTTAGAATTTGAACTACTTATATGTGGTACTTTTTTCATTGTGTTTAACATTTTTTCATGGGCTGAATCACATTACTTTGCAACTTGTTTTTTACAGTCTCCATTATTTATTCATCCAATAAATATGCATTTTGCATCTATAACAATATGTGCAGTGTTCTAGGTGTCAAGGCTAAAGGTTAACAGTAAAAATTAACCTGTCCTTATGGAGTTTACATATTAGTTGGGAAGAGACAGCTAAATAAGTAAAGAAGTAAATTATGTATTATGTTAGATGGTGAGAGTACTATGGAAATAAAGTTGAACAGAGGAATGCAGAAGAATGGGCTTAGACAGTCCTGGGCAAAATGAGATTGTCTTGAGAGTGGCAAGGTTAACAGGAGTGACAAGGCTGAGTGTTGCTTATAAGTAAAAACCTGGGAAGAGGACCAGGTAGAGGCCTTTGGGAATCTATTTGTTGCAATATATGAAGCTGGTTCATTAGCATGAACTACTGTAGAACATACCATCGTGAAGATAAATCACATTTTATTTTTTTATTTCTAAATTGATAACCATTTGGTTGTTTCTATCTATTTGTTTCTACTGTTGACCATATTACTATGAAAATGCTTGTGCATGTCTCCTTGTACTCATGCACAAGAGTGTTCCTGGGCCTAGAGGTGGAATGGCTCTTATTTTTGTCATGCACACATTCAGTTGTATATACACAGCTACATTGTTCCCCAAAGTCTATTTGCATTCTCTTGAAACACACAAGTTAACACACATGGCACAAGCACTTGTTTTCTTGCAGCCTTGCCAACACTAGCATTGTCAGATGTTGTAACTTTGACCCTCAGGTGGGTGCAAAATGGGGCTTTATTACTTTAATTTGACTTCTCAGCATACTGGTGAAGTTATGCATTTTGTTTTGTTTTGTTTTGTTTTTTTATCCTCATGAACTTATGCCACTTTTTAAAAAAAATTTCTTTTATTGATTAAGGTGTTACATATATGTCCTTATTCCCCCATTAGCCCCTATCTCCCCCACTCATGCACTCACCACCCTGTTGTCTGTGTCCATTGGTTTGGCCCATATGCATGCATACAAGTCCTTTGGTTGATCTCTCCCCTTTACCCCTGCTCTCCCCTACCTTCCTTCCAAGGTTTGATGATCTGATCAATGTTTCTCTGTCTCTGGAACTTTTTTGTTCATCAGTTTATGTTGTTCATTATATTCCACAAATGAATAATATCATGTGATACTTCTCTTTCTCTGACTGGCTTATTTCACTTAGCATAATACTCTCCAGCTCCATCCATGCTGTTGCAAATGGTAGGAATATCTTTTTTTTTAAAAAAAATTCCATTGTGTAGATTACCACAGTTTTTTAATCCATTCATCTGCTGAGGCACTTAGGCTGTTTTCAAATCTTAGCTATGGTAAATTGTGCTGTTATGAACATAGGGGTGCATATATCCTTTCTGATTGGTGTTTCTAGCTTCTTGGGATATATTCCTAGAAGTGGTATTACTGGGTCAAATGGGAGTTCCATTTTTAGTTTTTTGAGGAAACTCCATACTGTTCTCCACAGTGACTGCCTTCTCACCAGCATGCACCAAGGTTCCTTTTTCTCTGCATCTTTACCAACATTTTGATTTGTTGAAGATAGCCATTCTGACAGGTGTAAGATGGTACCGCATTGTAGTTTTGACTTTGAGCATGTGCAGTGGGATTTTTGCACTGAAGAGCTCTGATACCAAGATGTGCAGTTGCTGTGGGTTAGTGGGAACCACACTCCTCCTAGGTCAGAGTCACAGGCACTTAGTGTGACCTCGTGTGTGCAACTATAATCAGGGACCTTGCCTGTGCCATGTTGAAACAGAAAACCCACTGGCGTATGCCAAAAATCAAAGTCCCCTAGTGTGTGTCAGAAGTCAGAGGCTCCCTGTATCCATGCCGAGAATCGAGTATCAGAATCTCTGTTTCTTGGTGCTACCTCACACTGAGAATCAGGTCCTTGTGTGCACATGTGCCAAGAATTGGAGTCACTGGCTCTTAGTGTGAATGTATTGGGAATAAGCGATCTCAGGAACACATAATGAGGAACAGAGTCTAGTCACTGGTGGTTAATGCTGCCTCTTGTGTGGAGATTCAGTGTCCCTGATCTGCCTGGGAGACCAGATTACTCAGTTACTGTGTTGGCAGGAGGTCCTCTTTTGCCCTTTGGTAAACAGCCTTCTGTGTGCACTTGCCCTGAATCAAAGTCAGGTGGCACTGCCCCTTAGTGTGGGTGTGGGGCCTAGTCACGTGGGTATGCACTGTGGAAAAAAAATTCCCTGTGTCCATGTACCCAGTTTAAATTCAACGCTATCTTCCTGTGTGGGCACAGGGTCAGGTTGTGGGGAACAAACTCCCCAAGACTGCATATCTAGGTTCAAATTTACCACAGCCTCTCTGCTAAGGTGCAGAGTCTGGTCATGAGAAACTAACTCCGTGGATTTGCACCCCAGGGTCAAATTCACTACTGTCTCCTTGTATAGGCGAAAGATATGGTTGCAAAAAACAATCTCCCCAAGGTTATGTAGCTATTCAGGACTGCCTTCTGCCTGAGCATAGAGGCAAGTTGTGGTAAACAAATTTTCCGAGTTCGCAAGTCCGGGGTCAAGTTCAGTACTGTCTCTCTGCCCTGCATGGTCACAGAAGACCAGCTCCCTAAGGATGAGTGGATAGGCTGGAATTCCTCTCAGTCTCCTTTCCTGGGTGCGGAGATGATTCGTGGGAAACAAATTCCCGAGTTCACAAGTCCAGGGTCAAGTTCAGCACTGTCTCCCTGCCATGCGTGGGTGCAGAATTTGCTCACAGAAGACCAGCTCCCTAGGGATGAGTGGATAGGCTGGAATTCCGCTCAGTCTCCCTGCCTGGCCATGGAGACTAGTTGCTAGAAATAAACTTCCAGTGTCTGACACCAAGGCTCAAAGTCAGGCAGAGTCACCACTGTTTTGTGCGTGCAGAAAGCCTTATTGTGTGGCTGGGGTCTGGAGGTTCTTATGTTGCTGCTGTGGGGGGTGGTAGGGGAGGGAAATTGGCTTTGTGACTCACAGAAATCTGCAGCTGGGTGCCTGGAGTCCTGGTGTTCCTATAGCTGTGGTGGCAGGTCTTCTATCAGAGTGGCTGTAGGGTCCTGGTTTGCTTCTGAGACCAGACTGGGTGGTGGTGAGGCTAGGATCCTAGTCTCCACCAGTTATGTTCTTCAAAAAGGTGTAGTCTCTGTGTCACCGGTGTCCTCCCTGGAATGTTTGTGGTGTCTGCGAGGTTTTGCCATCTAAGACTGCCTGGATTGGCAACCACCTGGAAGAATTGCAGGATCTAACTGTCCCTATTCACTCACACACACACACACACACACACACACAAACATGTCCACATACACTTCTATCGCTCCTTCACTCTCTCACACACTCTCCCTCCCTCACTTTTTCCTGCTGGTCACCATCTTGCCTCCTATGCTACTTTTAAGTTATGCATTTTTCATTTATTTATTGACCATCACACTGACTGTTGTATAAATTACTTTCATTTGCACATTTTCATCTTTATGGTATTTGTCTTTTGAATAATTTTTATCAGTTTTTTAAATATTCTGGATAAAGCCTTTGTAATGTACTCTGTACATTCATCTCCAAGTCTGTCCCTTGAAATTTATCTTTGTCTTCTGTTATCCTTAATTACTAGATGCCTGGTGCACAAATTTGTGCACTGGTGGGATCCCTCAGGGTGACCTACAGAGACGGGGTCCCAGCTCATGTCCCCAGCTCTGCAGCCTGACTAGCATCCTGCCTTTGGCCTGGTGCTTCCCACTCCCACTCTCGTCAAGGCCCATTGAGGCCTGCAGTGCCTCTGCTGCTGCTCACTGCCAGTGCTGCATCATCTATGCCCACTATGTTTAGCACTACCCCTTCATGGTCAGCACATGACATAGTGAGTAGTAGAACTCCTGGTCTCCCAGTCAAATGTCCTTCCGAGGGGACAATTTGCATAATAGGCTTTTATTATATAGGATACTCAGGTTTGACATTTTTATTTAGTCCAATTTACTAATCTTTTATTTTATAACTGGAACTTTCAATGTCTCAAGAAATCCTTTGGTACCCTTATGTCACAAAGATATCTATCTATTTATCATTTAGAAGTCAAGGTTTGATTTACATATTTAGGTCATCATAGATGCTGTGGTGCATAGCCCTGAGTCTGTCTCAAGGGCGTTCTCCTGCTGTCAGAAACATTGTATTCTGTTCCACAACTTGCCCAAGATTCAGCTCCCTTTTATAGATAACCCTGTATTCATTACAAATTTATGCAGAAGGACAAAAAGTCTGACCCCTAAACTCAATTTGAGACTTCTCTAAAGGGCCAGTCAAATTTCCAAACTTTCAGCAGAATTGACTCAGACCTCTGTTATGGTGTAGCAAAGTCCAATTGCTGTCTCTGCCAAATTTTGCTTCCTTCTCCCATTAATCCAAATTACTCACCAATAAACCAGCTGCCTGCTAATCTCTTCTTCAGAGTCTGTTTTCCAGAGAAGCTGATACGTGACAATTGGCATAAGATATGGTCATGGGAAACAGATTCTAAAATGGATTTTTGGAGCAGAATTACCCACTACCTGCTTGGCAATGATGATGCATGTAATAGATGAAATAGTGATAAATCCTGGCATGCGTTAATCTAGTGTCTTTTAAAACTATCATTTGAGGATGGCAAAGTGAGACAGCATACTGTTGGAAGAAAATGCACTGGCAGATGCAATACGGTAACAGGGAATGAAAGTGCTGTAATCCTTAGATTAATCTGACTAGCCATAGATTAGAACTAAAATGAGAATGTACTAACAAAGTAAATTTATAAAATAATTATATAAAACTACCCATGTTAATCTTAATAAATGTTAAACCCAGCTTGTTACTCTAACCTGACTTTTCTCTCAAAGTTAGAGGTTGCTTGTAAAAAGTCATTTTTTTAAGAGTATACTTTACAGTTCAGGAGTTTCTGTTCCTGTGTGAACCTAGGGAGCAGCCTGGCCTCCAGGTCCCCTGACACAAACACTGTCACAGGAATTCAACTCTCAAAAAAATCCCAGGTGGCCAACTCAAGAATGGTGACCATAAAGATCCATATCAAGACCGTGGGAAGATGTCCTGCACATCATATATCAATTATCATGCTAACAAACAAAATAACCTTCCTGATTAAATAACATATAATGAATAATACTTCTCCCTGGGCCAGAAAACGGGCTATATGCCAAATTAATTAGGCCTGCCATAAATGCCTGCCATAAATTGCTAACAGCTTTTTTTTTTTAGAGCATATTCAGAAACTGACTGTTCTGGATTCTGCTTGGGTTTGTGGTGGCTTGACCAGCAAGAATACTACCTGCATGTCCACAGCCCCTCCCCCTGATTTTTTTGTTCTGCTTTCCATGTTCTTACTGATAAAACCCCTGCTTGTACTGAGATGTTAAGATGGGCTTTGGGATTAGAGTCCCCCATTTTCTCAAGTGGTTGGCACTTGAATACAACTCTTTTTTTTTCTCACTAGCACCTGCCTCAGAAATTTATTGTTTGTTTTCTTTTGGTGTGTGTGTTTGTGTGTGTGTGTGTGTGTGTGTGTGTGTGTGTGTTTGCAACAGGCAGCTAGACCTGGGTTCAGTTTCAATATCTCAATTTCAATATTACAATTACAAAAAATGTCAATATTACAAAAGAGGAAACTGAGAAACATAGAGATTATCATGTCCCAAATTACATAGCTAATGCATGTAAGGGCCAGGATTCAAATGTTGCAGCCTCACTCAGAGCCTTGTCACCTCCACACCATGCTGTAGCTCCAATATTACCTGGGAATCACCAGTGAGGGCAAAGGGTGGAAAGAGAAGCTGGCAGTTACTTAACTGTGGATTCTAGAGCCCATGGATAGGTTGGGTGGTACTTCAAAGGTGTGGCAGAGAAAATGAACAATAGATTTGGCTTTGTATCACCTTTTGAGTTTGAGTTCTGAAATGCTACTAAATAACTTGGAGATCGGGAGCATTTGATCCTTGTATGTCAGAGTTTTTTCATCTATTAAAGGACAAAAATAATATCTTCTCTTACTTCTTCACAGCCTTGAGGTGAGAGTCAGACCCATATAATTAGTCTCAAAAAGCTTTGTAAACTTCAGTGTTTTATATTAAGATAAGATGGTGAAATGCAAACAATGACAGATTAAAACCATAGCAGAGACCCAGCTTTTTATTTTTTATTTTATTATTGTTATTTTTAAACATACCTGAGAATGTTTAGAGAGTGGGAGAGAGAGAGAGAGAGAGAGAGAGAGAGAGAGAGAGAGAGAGAGAGAGAGAGAGAATTGATCCATTGCCTTCTGTATGTGCCCCGACCAGAGATTGAACCCACAACCTATTGGTGTATATGATTATGCTCCAACCAACTGAGCCACTTGACCAGAGAAAGGCCCAGATTTTTGGTTATCATTATTCCTGAAGATCTTTGATTAATAAGCATTATGGAAAAGAAAATCTCTTTCCAGACCAGTCCTTAGAGTTGAGAGATTTTTACAGTTTGAGGATCAGTGTCTCTTGTCTCCTATTGGTGCCTGAGGAGTAGCTAAGCCCAGTTTCAAATAACTGAAATTTAACAAAATTCTATGAAAATTATTATTATTTTTTGTGAAAAAAAATTTGGCAGAAGAAAAGTTGGTTTGGAGTCTACTCAGTCAGTGGAACTTTCACCTCCACCTCAAGTCAATGGCTCAGCAAATCTTTAGAAGTCTGACTGTGGCAGCAGCTGTTACTTGGGTGAACAGGGTCTGGAACATTCACCTATCATGACAGCTCATTTCGAACTGTAATGCCAATCTTTAGTCAGGTGGGAGTTCATCTTCTATGTTTGTGTTATCCACAGTTCAAAGGCAAGAGGGAAGAGGAGAAATGATTTGATTTAAATTTCAATGTGCTTTGATTAGGGCATGGTGGAGGACTTTTTCCTGAATGCACTATTAGGATGTCTGGCATCCTTAACATTAACACTGAATGTGCTAATTTAACATTTGTTCAGTTTGGGGAGCCTGTTTTTGACGCGGTAGCACTGAAGGCTCTAAAGATCACTTTGAAGGAAAATTGTTTTGGAATGTAGCGACAAGCTCCCAAAGTAAATATCACAACTGACCAGTGATCATTGATTTGTTTTTCTGCTTCTAGGCAGACCAGGCCCTCTATTTGCAGCAGACCTTACTGCTGATGATTTAAACAATGAAAAATGTCTGTGTTTTTATTCCTGCTTCAGAGATTGTGAAGAGTAAATGAAAAATTGTTGAGCGAGAAACATAGAACCTGAGGTCTTACCACCTATCTATTCTAATTGGCCCCTTTACACCTCTATATCTCTTTCTTCTTAATCGTGTAAATTGTGTTTCACTGAGACAAAGGGGAAAGTTCCCACCTGGATTCCCCATTAGGTTTTCTTTATGTAAATTAGGTATTCAAATTTATACCCTTCTCATTGATCTGAATCCCACAGCACTAACTGACTAGTATTTTGTGTCCTGATTGGTCAGTATAGAGCAGTTCTGATCACATGGGTCAGATTAGTTCATTGGTTGACTCAGCTAGTGTATAGGAGCAGGTGATAGTGTGGAAAGTTCAGCATAAGGTTCTTTCTGGTATACAGAGTGTATGAAAAGCTCCTGTCAGCAAAGGCAGCTAGGTTCTTATCATTTAATGAAATCTGGGCTCAGTTGGCAATGGGGAGTCTCTCTTAGCAGATAAATTTCTTCTCATGGTTCACATAAAATGAATCTTTCTTCTTGGAGTCCACAACTGTACAATAGAAATCTACAGAGAGATTTCTGGAGCTAGTTGAAGAAATTACTTTTCCAGGACCTTTTTTTTAAAAAAAAATAAAAAATATATATATATTTGCTATGATTGAATTCATTAACAAACAGGCTGATACAGATTTAATTTTAAGAAATATTTAATAAAGCACCTTATCATTACCTCAGAAAATGGAATGAGAGTTTAGTTCTAATCACAGTGGATCCTCATGCTTGTGAGTAATGAGGGCACTTATAGCATTACTACTTTAAATTAATCCAATATACTCATAATTACCTTATCAAATAAAGATGTTGCTTGGCCCCTGTTATTGGAATCTTGTATCCTACCTGTGATTTGCTACCAGCACCATTATTGAGAGGGGAATATTCCTATCCTCTAGGATCAGCTTCTCAGCTGCCCCAAAGCCTTAGATTCCCTCTTCAGAAAAGGCTAATTATAGATTAAACTAAACAGAGCTTGGGACATTGATTGGATCCCATCTTATTGGCTGGGATGAATGGTCTACTGTGGCTCAATGATTGGTAGTTGTCCATGTGGAGACAACTGGCCCAATTGCTCACTCTCCCTTTTTTTCCTTCTGAATATATAATGGAGCATCCAAGAGAGTTCATGTTACTTTAGTTCCTGAATTTTTGCACTGCTTCACCCCAGTCCTTCCAGGTAGACACAAAATTTACCTTCAGAAGAAAAAAGTCCTATGTACGCTCAAGTGTGAGTCACACCCTCCAACTCAGCTTTCACACTTTGACAACATCTAATATTGGCCCACTCATGAATAACTGCTTGCTTCCCTATATGACATGTCCTTCTTTCCCACGGTTCCTGTGAACAGAAAGCTGAGTGATAGCTCAGGATGGGAATGCTCCTTAGTCGATTACATCCTCACAATAAATTACACCTGTTTTAGAACTAATAATTGCAAATGTTCCATACCTTGCTATTCTGACTAAAGTTGCCTTTGCCTACATAAAAATGGTAGGCACAGTGACCTGGCAATTTTTCTTCTCTTTTTTTCTTGGTTAATTCTTATCTGAAGATAGTTTTACATAGGTTTTTAGAAAGAATGGAAAGAAGGGGAAAGACAAAGAGAGAAAAACATCCATGTGAGAGAAACACATCAATTGGTTGCCTCCTACATGTGCCCTGACCAGGGCAGGGATGGAATCTGCAACCAAGGTCTGAGCCTTTGATTGGAATTGAACCCAGGATCATTTAGTCCTTGGACTGACACTCTATCCATTGAGCTTTGTCCCTTAATTTCCTTCTGTGTTTAGAGCCCACTTAGATGGGAAGATCTTAAATTTAATTTTTAATCTTTCTCTGAATTTCCTTTTGAATCTCAATCTCTCTCCTTCTCTCTTTTTAAGCATATATTTTATTGATTTTTTTACAGAGAGGAAAGGAGAGGGATAGAGAGTTAGAAACATCCATGAGAGAGAGACATTGATCAGCTGCTTCCTGCACACTCCCTACTGGGGATGTGCCCACAATCAAGGTACTTGCCCTTGACCAGAATTGAATCCGGGATCTTTGGGTCCACAGGCAGGCCGACACTCTATCCACTGAACCAAACTGGTTTCGGCTCTTTCTTTCTCTTTCTCTCTCTTCCAGTCACACAAAAATATTAGTGATTTAAATAATTTTCTGTAAATGAAGACATTTTATATGACATAAAATGTGTATGAGGAAACGGCAGGAAACAGCTCTCTGAAAGCCAAGCAGGTCTCTGCATACTTAGGAGGACTTTCAAAAGCAGCTTCAAAGGAAATCTGGTGTCAAAGGAAGCAGATCAAGCAGCCTCTGATATGCCTCCTTTGTAACCTTCTCGACCCAGGGCATTGCGTCCTTAAGAGAATGAACCATGCTGCACCCTGAAAACAGCTTAATGTTTCTGTGAATAACATAATTAAAGTGAAGATTCACATCAATTACTTAATCTGGGCCACTACTTTATGAAGACATTCAGAAAGAAGGATTTATTCAGGAGGCCTGTGGAGAGGAGAGTAAAAGAAAAAAATACAGCTTGGCTTTGGAGCTGGGAGGTGACACAATCGCAGAAGGCATCTGCTGAGGCTGAGCTGGATGAAACAGGACTGTTTGGAAACGCAGGCCAAAGGCACAGAACCATAACTAGATGGAGAAAAAGAGAGCAAATTCTGAGATGCAAAACGTAACATTTCAAGTTAAGTACATTAGGCTCAGCCTCAACACCTACTGAAGAGAAGAGCTTGTCAGCACCTGTAAAATAACAGCAGCAAAGGGAAGCAATTCAACACCTGATCTGTGTAGGTCTCTGGCATAACTGTCTTTTCTCTCCTTTAGTCTGGGCATCTTTCAGCAAAGCCGTGTGCATCTCTTTTCTCAGACAAGAAAATGGAGACTTGATGAGGTTATACCACACCCCAAATGCCACCAAGTGTTTAAGGGACAGAAATAAGATTTACTTGTGCAGCTGTAAAAAAGGAAAGAACTCGCCCTCGCTGGTTTGGCTCAGTGGATAGAGCATCGGTCTATGGACTGAAAGTTCCCGGGTTCGAATTTGGTTGAGAACTCAATCTCCTGTAGGGAGTGTGCAGGAGGCAGCCTATCAATAATTCTCTCTCATCATTGATGTTTCTATATCTCTCCCTCTCCCTTCCTCTCTGAAATCAATAAAAATACATTAAAAAAAGAAGAAAGAACTCTTATAATTTGCAACAGCATGAATGGACCTGGAGAGTATTATGCTAAGTGAAATAAACCAGTCAGAGAAAGACAAGTATCGCATGTGGAATCTAATGAACAAAATAAACTGATTAGTAAAATAGATCCAGAGACATAGAAGCATAGAACAGACTGCAGAACCTCACAGGGAAGGTGGGGGAGTGTGGGAGGGTGGAAAGAAATCAACCAAAGAACTTATATGCATATGTGCATAACCCATGGACTCAGACAAGGTGGTGAAGGCTTGAGGTGGAGTGGGGAAGGGTTATAAGATGTCAATGGGGGATAAAAAAGGACATACGTAATCTTTCAACAACAAAAACTTAAAATATATTAAAAAAGAAATAAGATTTAACATTCTGTTGTCTGATCTCAAAGAATCTTCTCTTAGCATTCATTCCTCTACATTAGAGGGATGGCTTTGCTGGAGAGGAAAGCTGAACTTCCTGTGAGGCTAAGATGAGTTCTACAGCTTGATTCTGGAAGGTTTACTCTGCTAACACTACATTAATAAAGGCTAAAAACAGAGTTGCCTGAACACAAGAATTCTTTTTGTGCTTAACCCTGGGTCTTTCAAGGGCTAGTTAGAATTGATTGTATTGTTTATGTAGTTATTCAATGTCATCCTCTTTGCCTTGAGGAACTATCATTTGAGGACAAACCCTTATTCAAGTTCAGTCTACATTATCTGCTGAACACCTGGTGCTTTCTGTGTTTTTGTTGCTTCACCTCATGTGTCAGAGAGAACGAGCCAAGCTCATGGCCAGCTTTAATCACTACCCAGAGGAGGTTCTGCTTCATACACAAGTTACTTGGTACATACAGGGTGTCCCCCCAAAAAAATTGGCAAAGTTGATCGATCTAGGAGGCGAACCTGATTTAAACTGTCAATTAAACTCTTTTCTAGTATTTTGGGGAAATGGGTTGAGGAAGAAGCTGGGCTTTAAGTTATAAAAGAAACAATTCACTGTTCCATCACAGATAACATGGATTTTTCTCTTAAATCCAGGAGTTTTCTGCTTGAAACATTGAGTGTTTATTTATTTGAAAGGAAAGAAGAAATCAGAAATGTATTATAAAGTCTTTCAATGGATTGTAAGCCTCTCGGGGGGCCCAGGCCATATGCTTTTGCCACTTGCACCTTCTGAGGCAATGATCATGGTTGCACTCATGTTTATTGAGAACAGAGCAAGAACTTGGAAGAGGGTGAATATGCACAGTTCAATTATAGATGCAATTGGTCCAAATTCAGAAATTCTTCCTTAGCAATTCATTAGTCACTGGTTCTTCAATTAACTTCAGAGGGTGTCAAGCAGTCTCTGGATCCCTCTCCCACCCCCCCAAAAAGAATTTCTGTTGTATTTGTTTAAAATGTGGACGAGAGATGACACAAAGACCAACAGAAAATACTATAGGTTCACAACTGAAAAATGTCAAACAATCTCACTAAAACAATGACAGACAGAATGAGTGAGAGTTTTTGTAAAAACTATAAAAAGGGCTTGCATAGAAATCCATATCTACTGAGGGAAACAGAGGCTCAGTCAGTAACACTTTCCTTCTCCAAGAAAGTCTAGTGGCTAAAAAAGGAAGGAAAGAAAGAACTAGAGGAAGGGTAGCAGACAGGGAAAGGATGAAGGGAAGGAAGGAAAATCTTTAGAAGCTATGAATCTTAACAAAAGTGACCTGCAGATGACTTGAGAAGTCATCATAGCAGAAATGACTTATAACAGATTCAAGCAAGATGATTTCAACAGAACGATGATATAATCAAAGCAGGAGAAATATAGTAAAAACCGGCAAGAGGAAAGAACCCTGCTCTTCATCCTTGAAGTCATATCATGCACATAGGGCCAAAGATCCCAAGGGCAGAGCTGTGAACATTGCATTTGTACCAATATGACTGCATCAATTAACCTATTTATTACATTCACATGAGACATTTATTGGCATGAACACAGAGCTAGAGAGACTTGAATGTGGAACCCAATTTTCTGCATGTTTCTTAGCTGTAAAATGGAAATAAAGTTTCTTTCTTTCTTTTTTTTTTTATTCTTGTGGTCATGAACTAGACCAAAGCCATGAGTCTGTCCTTGAAAACAGCATTTAGTAAACAAGGACTGGATGTTTAATGCTGTACTGAGTGAGATCCCATTCTCTCTCCTCCTGGGAATGGGGATATCAATCCCATTATCCCATCGTCACTAAAAGACACCACTTCTAACAATCATACTAGGAGATCATGATGGTACCAGTCTTTTCATATATGATGTGAATATGTTTGGAGGCATTAAAAAATTGAACATAAATAAAGACAAAATCTGTCAAAATAAAACAGGGCAGACAACCCTGTGCCTGGTGCTCCTTGGTTGTTTTCATGCTATTCCATTTCCTATTCCCCAGCATTTTAAAGTGCACAGCATCCAAACAGCGCAATTGCAGGTCACAGAGGACACAAACGAGAACTCTCCAAATAGAAATGCCACTTCCAAGAAATGCTCCCTGAGAGAAAGAATAACATTAAAGTAAAAATTAGAAAAAAGGCCAAAAGAATGTACATCTATTTCCTTATACAACCCCGTTAGGCACATTTTTATTTCACTTTCTGTTTCTGCAAATGAAATAAAAGAAAATTGGCTAAATATGAGATTTGCTTTTATTCTTAAACTTAATGACTATGCATACATTCAAATGGGACATACACTATCTTCTGAAAGGAATCTGGCATGGTGATCATTTACAAATGTTTTGCTTTAAGGAATAAAGTAGGAGTGATGTACTGTCTACTGAAGAGCTTTTGTTTTGTTTTATTTGTTTTCTGCAGTTGCTTCCTCCACACCCACCTATAAATTACAGTTGAAATGTTGCTATTACATTGCATCGACAGAGTCCTTCTGTCACTGGATAGGGGCATGTAAAGTCAAGAATACTATTAACTCAAGAGGTTTCATACATTTCGATAGCCCTTTTTAAATTTTTGAAATTGGTTTTTGGCATGAGATAATAATTTCTTCATTGCTGCAGTAAAAGACTGAGAAATTGTCGCTGTGCTTGTCTGTGTTGCCTAAGGTCATTGTACTCAACTTGGACTGTTCTGTAAGCAGCACAAATGTTAGACAAATAATAACTTACACAATGACATGTATTGGGATAGACAGATGGAAAGAAGAAGGTGATGCCTGAGAAGTACAAAGATGGATGTTATAGTTTCTTCTCTAACTCATCCTGAAAATATTAAGCCTGGTTTGGAGCTAAGATCCCAATGGAAAAAAAGAGGTTTTCTGATTGGCATGATTAGCTAGCTATCTTGCAATACAAAATTGGAGAACACAAGGATTAGCATCAGTGGATGAAATTCTCCCATTACCTGTGCTCTCTGTGGTATTCTGCCATCAAAGGTGCCCAAATTTAGGGAACTGCACAAGCCAGGTTCTTCTTGAGTATTTTTTAAATTTATTTTTATTGATTTCAGAGAAGAAGAGAGAGAAACATCAATGATGAGAGAGAATCATTGATCAGCTGCCTCCTGCATGACCCACACTGGGGATCAATTTCGCAACCTGGGCAATTGCCCTTACCGGGAACTGCACCATGACCTGGTTCATAGGTGGACGCTCAACCACTGAGCCATGCCAACTTGGGTATTTAGATTGCACAGTAGAAAGTTGAAATTTGAGAAATTCTATGTAAAGAATTTGGCCACTTAGTTTAATCCAGCTTTTTTCACAGCTATTGAATGGTAAAACCCTTTTGATTTTTAAAAATATATGATATTATCTGAATAATATAGTAACCAAAAGCTAGGGAATTTTAACCTTTTTCTTTTATGTGAATGGATAGGTGGTCAACATATTCTAGATTCTAGTTTCACTTTTGGTGAGATGAGGGTTCCAATAATAGTGTTAAATGTTGAGTGAGCCAATATGTCTTTCCTGCCAAATTCCCACAGGCCTCAGAGTTTGTTCATCTTGGTACCTCCCCTCATCTCTCTCCTCCCATACTGGGTCCCTCCTGCCTGAGGTGGCATCTACTCTGAGAGGTTGTGAGGCACGCTGTTGTTTTGTCTCTTCAGTGCTCTAATCTAGGGAACAAAAGTGGATCTCACGTATATGTGGAATCTAATGAATAAAATAAACTGACAAGTAAAATAGATTCAGAGACATAGAAGCATGCAAAAGATTGATGAATCTCAGAGGGAAGGGAAGGGGGTGGGAAGAGATCAACCAAGGAACTTATATGTATATAAACATAACCCATGGGCATAGACAATAGGGTGGTGAGGGTCTGGGGAGGGAGTAGGAGAGGGGAGGAGAGAGGTTAATGGGGAAAAAAGGAACATCTGTAAAACTTTCAACAATAAAGATATATATATTTTTTAAAAGTTGGCTTTGGAAGCCTGAATGTAAAGATTATACACTATTTATTTCTTAATCTACACATTCACTGCCTTTTCCAATTTTTTTTTCTGTTATTTATCTTTGCATTTGGCCTCTTGAGTTTCTACAGGAAGAGGGAAGAGCATGAAGGGTCACATTTGGAAGGTTTTACCAGCCCTGGAAGAGGCACAAATCACTTCTGCTCTCATCCATGGGCCATAGTGCAGTCACACAGCACACACAGCTCTAAGGAAGGCAGGCCAGCTATTTGCCAGTGAAGGAGGGAATGGGCCTCTTTAACAGCCATTCAGGCAGCTGGCACCGGGCATCTCTAATCTGAGAAGGGCTGGGAAGATGGCATTTATTTTGGCTGGACTTTGAAGTTGCTAGCTGAATAATAGAGAAACATCAAGTATTTTTATTTTATTTTGAAAAGCTTTATCATCTTTTATTATAAAACCAGTATTTCTCACTACTTAACCAGCACTCTGACCAGCAATACATTCAAAACCTTTCCAAATGGGACATTTTATTTGCTATATGTGCCTATTGAACTCTTAAAAGATGATTTTATAAAGAGCCCCAAAGATTTGGTATTTTTATTAAGAGAAAAAAGTTTTTAAAGTCATGACCTTTTGAGTACCCAAAACTTCCTCTAGCTTCAGCGAAATAAAAGGAAAACCATGTTATAAGTAAATATTTTCATTAAGCCAAAAATATGCAAGATGACATGCTTTATTCTCATTGTACTAAGAGTAATTACATGGGAACATTGGGATATGAGTTTTTAAGGAATTTATTATTTTTTTACTCAAGGTCCAAATTGATTTTAATAACTGCTGATGTAATTGCTTTCAACAGGAGTTAATGATTCAAGTATCTAATCTGCTTTTAAAATATAATGATGCTTATAGAATTTCTGTTTGGTATTTTTCTTCTCCTTTTTTTTTAAATTTTCCTCTCTTCCTTCCTAATTTCTACCAATTGCCCCTAAATTCTTTCAAATGTCTGTTTTCAGACCTCTTGACTAAAAGACAGTGAATCTTTTTTCCAACAAATATTCTCATATTCTAGGCTCAGACATTTAGGTTAAAAAATAAAACCCCAAAGATTAGAAGAGCAGAGTAAATGTGATTACTTATAGTATATTGACAAAACTGGATTTTGTTTGTTCTCTTTTTTCTTAGTCTGTTTATATATTGGACAAATAAAGGCCAAAACATTTTATTTCTATTATCTCTTGGCTTTTATACCCATTATCACTATGTTTTGTCCACTTGGTTAGATAGTGTTAGAAATGTTACAGCCGCTTTAAGGCCAACTTGTAAAGTTGGCCCCCTTCCCACTCTTATGAGCCACTCTGTGGCTTATGTGGAGGTGATACAGGTAGTACCAATATGCTATTAATTGACCAGGACTATCAGTGAGAATCTTATTCTGAGATCTGACATTTTACTATTACCAATTAATCTTTCTATGTGGTCCATGGTGAAAAAAACTTAAATTCCCTTGGGAAGGCTAATCCTTCAAAGAGAAAAATAAAGAAGCAGCTCATATCCACTTAATTCTTCATTTTAGCTTGAATATACTAGTAAATTGTGTTTGTTCTTTGTAGTATTGTTTTTATGTTATATGCTTCCTCCTACTACATAAGCTTTCCCCAAAACAAGACTAACATTTTATATATTTCTTTAAAAATTTTTATTTATTGATTGATTTTTAGAGAGAGAGAGGAAGGGAGAGAGATACATTGATTCATTGTTCTAACCATTAATGCATTCATTGGTTGATTCTTTTATATGTGCCCTGATCAGGGATCAAACTAGCAAAGTCCTGGAGTATCAGGACAACACTCTGACCAAAGAAGCTACTCAGTCAAGGGCTAAAATTTGATCTTTTTTAAAAAATATTTTTAATAAATCTTTATTGTTCAGATTATTACAATTGCTCCTCTTTTTTCCCCCATATCTCTCCTCCACCTGGTTCCCACTTCACACTCTGCCCTTACCTCCCCCACATTGTCCTCATCCATAGGTGTATGATTTATGTCCAGTCTCTCCCTCCATCCCCCCTCACCTCTTTCCCCCTGAGAATTATCAGTCCACTCCCTTTCTATGCCACTAATTCTATTATATTCACCAGTTTATTCTGTTCATCAGATCTTCAATTCACTTGATTTTTAGATTCACTTGTTGATAGATATGTATTTGTTGTTCCTAATTTTTATCTTTACCTTTTTCTTCTTCTTCCTCCTCTTAAAGAGTACCTTTCAGCATTTCATATAATTATGGTTTGGTATTGATGAACTCCTTTAGTTTTTTCTTATCTGTGAAGCTCTTTATTTGCCCTTCAATGCTGAATGATAGCTTTGCTGGGTAAAGTAATCTTGGTTGTAGGTTCTTGCTATTCATCACTTTGAATATTTCTTGCCACTTCCGTCTGCTCTGCATCGTTTCTGTTGAGAAATCAGCTGACAGTCATATGGGTGCTCCCCTGTAGGTAATGAACTGTTTTTCTCTTGCTGCTTTTAATATTCTCTCTTTGACTTTTGCTCTTGGTATTTTAATTATGATGTGTCTTGGTGTGGTCCTCTTTGGATTCCTTTTGTTTGGGGTTCTGTGCACTTCCTGGACTTGTAAGTCTATTTCTTTTACCAGGTGGGGGATGTTTTCAGTCATTATTTCTTCAAGTAGGTTTTCAGTATCTTGCTCTCTCTCCTCTTCTAGCACCCCCATAATTGTGATGGTACACTTGAAGTTGTCCCAGAGGCTCATTATACTATCTTCACATTTTTGGATTCTTTTTTCTTCTTTCTTTTCCAGCGGAGTGTTTTCTGCTTTTTGTATTTCAAATCTTCGACTTGATTCTTACAATCCTCTAGTCTGCTGTTAGGTATCTGTATAATATTTTTTATTTCAGTCAGTGTATGTTTAATTTCTAGTTGGTTCTTTTTCATCTCCTCTTGGGTCTCGCTACATTTATCCATCTCTTCTAGAAAATTCTTTAAAACCTTTATAACTGTGGTTTTGAACTCTATATCCAGTCATATGTTTTCTTCCATTTTTTTCATTTGTGATCTGTTTCTTTGTCTCCATATTTTCTCTTCTTCCCAGAGTTGGTAGTGTAGTTTTCTGTGCTAGGTGTCCTCTATGGCCCAGTAGCTCTGCCTCTGCAGTTACCTGAGGTGGACACTCTTTTTGCATCCCTTTGTGGACTGTGTATACAGTCTTGTTGTAGTTAAGTCTTGATTGTTGTTGGTATCACTGGCTGGGGGGGGGGGATTCACCTCCAAGCCAATTGGTTGTAAGGATCAGCTGTGTTTGTGACAGGAGAACTTCTGTGCTGGACTCGGCCTTAAGACTTGTAAGATTGCAACAGCCTCTGTGCTGGGCTTAGATGTGGAGGGATCTCAAGGCTGAGCAGACCGCCTTGGGTTCTTGTCAGCCCTGCCCTACACAGTAGCCCCTGGGTCTCAGTGCCCCTTGGTAATTGCAGCAGCCCTCTCTGTGCACATGCACACCTCCAGATCTCTGCTTTTCGCATGTGCGAGCCTCCAGACCACTGCCTTTTTGGTTCCCCTGAGTTTCTATGTGTTCTGAGACCCATATGAGTCTGTGTCCCCAGAGTCTTGCCCCAGAGTGCAGTTGGTCCTGGATTTCCGTGCAGTTGGGAGGTTCTGTTTTCCTCTCACTAGAGAAAGCCTGGGGCACAATCAGCAGTCAGTCCTCTTTGCGCACGCCTCCAGACTTCTGCCTTCCACAGCTCCTTTAAGTTTCTGTCCATTCCTCCTTTTTCATGACTCCCCCTGTATGAGTCTTGCCCAGAACTGGGGTTCAGTGTAGTTGGGATTTTCCATCTCTTTCCCACTAGAGGAAGCCAGCCAGATCCACCACTGCCTGAACTTTTTATGCACATGTCTCTGTACCTCAGCTTTTTGCAGCTCCTCTGAGTCTTCGTGAGCCCCTCTCTTTAACTTCTAGTTGTAGAATTTCCACTCAGCCAGCTTTTTGTGGTTCTGGATGGTGTCCATTTTGCTTTTAGTTGTAGTTTTGAAATTGTTGTGTGTGGCAGCAGTTTCGATGTTCACTTGTGCCGCCATCTTGGTTTCTCCACTGTGGCAGCTTTTACAGAGCAGCTTATTCAAAGAAGGGAAGTAACTGGCTCACCAATGTCAGGTCTCTGCCCGGACATCCCCTTCTTGTGCCTTCTCTAACCGCCTCATCTGAATTAGGTTCCCTGGTAATTGTTGTCCGTGCTTGCACACTTCCTTTGAAGGACTTATCATCACTTATCTACTTATATATTAGGTTTCTCTCCTCTGCACCATAAGCTCTTTGAAGGCAGTTTACATGTCTTGTTCATTGTAGTATCTTCATTGCCTAAAACATATTAGAAGCCCAACAAGTGATTGAAAAAGACACGTATCACTTAAGGTAGCATGAATTCTATAACTGATAAATCCTGTAATTTTGGTGGCTTAAAGTAAATAGAAGCTTTTCCTCAAGAGTGAAACAATCAGCCAGTTTTAAGAACCCTAATTGTGTAGATCCATCTAGATACAAGAGTACATATTAATACATGCTATAAAAATATATGTCAATATGTTGTGGAGTGCTATAGACTAAAAGTTTCTGCTCCTCCCCACCCCCCAATTCCTATGTTAATACCTAATTCCCAATGTGATGATGGTATTTGGAAGTAGGCAATGATTAGGTCATAAGTTTCTGGTGTTGGTAACCAGCCAGTTTCTGTTCTTTTTGCAACAGCAGCCCAAGCAGATTATAACATAATAACACATGTCACGAAGGTACACATTAAGAGCTGAGAAAGTGCATGGATGGATCAACTAACCCACTTAGGGAAAAACAGAGGACATTCAATTTGGGTTTTAAATAATAAATTGCAGTTTTTCAGGCAATAAGAATTCAATATAGAGCACAAAGCTGAAAATAATGTACAGAGCTAAAAGTGTGAAAATAGGTATAAAATAAAGGGCAAGATGTAGTATCTCAATTTTAAAAGAGAGACCATCAAATATCTGCTCATGGGTAGGTCACTCCCGACTTGCTATTTTTGAGCCAACCAAAATCTAGTTCACAGTTTCACCTTTAAATAATAATAATAATAAATCTTCCTTACAACATTGCAGTCCTTTCTTTTTTCCTATGTGGGGCACAAACCTGCATGATGGGATATGTTGGGAAAATTCATTGGTAAGTCATAGAAGTCTTTCTGGGCAGGTGTTGGTGCTCATGGTGTGAATGGGAAGCACACTGGCTACCTGTGGGAGGAGCAGGGGAGAGAGCAGACAGGATGGTCATGACATGAAGAAGGCAGCAGTAGTCATTATGAAAGGCACAGGGTATTTCTAGGAACCCTGTTGTGGGGGGTAAATGATGAACTCACACCCGGCCAGCAGAGAGCATTCTATGGAGGCAGAGCCATGTCTCTGGGAGAGGGGGACATCTGTTGCATGTCCACTTGTGCTGCATTGGCTCCGAGTAAGTAAAATGAAGTGTTAGTACTCTGCATGATAATCTTCAGATTAAATGTATGCTCTTATTGAGTAAACCTCAATCTGAACCAATATCTCAAGGATGCATTTAAGTGAAAAACATTAGGCTTCCTATGGTAGCAAGTTTTGCCTTGATTGAGCTGAAACATTTACATCGTGACCTTAGTCCTTATATTAGAAGAAATTCATCATAGTGTTTACACACTGCAAATACAGCCCGTGTTTGACTTAGAATTAAACAATCAGCCAACCCCTAAGGATTTTTGAATACATATTCTTCATGCATTTGTTTATTCATTTAAGTATTTTCTCAAAATCTAGTCATTGTGTCTTTATTTTTCCTGTTTAGCACTTTGACAGATTGCAAAGTACTGGCCAGCCACACTCCTGTCACATATGAGCCATCCAGCAACACATGGCGTGCTCTTCAAAAGTCATTCATTATAGCCCAAGCTGGTTTTGCTCAGTGAATAGGGCATCAGCCAACAGACCGAAGGGTCCTGGGTTTGGTTCTGGTCAAGGGCATATAACACCTTGGTTGCAGGCTCAATCCCCAGCCCCGATCAAGTCATGTGTGGGAGGCAACAAATGGATGTGTCTTCCTCACATCAATATTTCTCTCTGTGTCTCTGCCCCGCCCTTCTACACTCTCTGTAATCTATAGGAAACATATTCTCCTGTGAGGATTAACTACAACAACAGTAGTCATGCACCATTTCCTTTCATTACTAGATGCTGTAAACATTCTTGCTTTCAATTAATATGTTATTTTAGTTATATTAGTCTGAATAGTCTGAAAACTTGGAACAACTTATTGACCATGATTCTGGTTTCACTTCAAGATTGTTATTTTATACTAATGGCCTGGTGCATGAAATTTGTCCCCAGGGATGCGAGGTGTTCCTCAGCCCAGCTTCTACCCTTTCCAATCTGGGGCTCCTCGAAAGATGTCCTACTGCTGGTTTACAGAGATGGGGCCTAAACCGGCAGTAAGACATTCCTCTCACAGTCCAGGACTGCTAGCTTCAGCTGCTCATCTGCCTGCCTGCCTGATTGCACCAACCACTCTGCCTGCTGGCCTGCTCACCTCCAGCTGCCCTCTGCTGCCAGCCTGATCATCCCCAACTGCCCCCACTGCTGGCCTGCTTGCCCCCATCTGTCCTCCCCACTGGCCTGCTCACCTCCAACTGCACCGCTGCTGTCCTGCTCACTCCAAACTGCCCCCACCTGCTATCCTGATCACCTCCAATTGACCCCTACTGACAGCCTGCTCACCCCCAACAGGCCCCCTTGCTGGTCTGCTTATCCCCAATGGCCCCTGCCATCCTATCCTGGCCTGATTACACCCAGCCACCAAAGGTCCAGCCCCTCCTTTTTTTTTTTTCAGTGCCTCCTTGAGTGGAGGTAAGTTCCTGCTGGAAGCAAGTATCTAGGATTTATTTATCTTCTATAATTGAAACTTTGTAGCCTGGAGTGGAGGCCAGGGCTGGCCAGGGCAGGCAGGAAGCATGGCTTCCTCCATTGTCAGGGCAACCCAAGCCTCCTTCTTGCTCCAGCTCTGTGGCTGGCCACCATCTTGGTTGGGTTAATTTGAAAACTCCCTCCTGATTGGCTGGTAAGTATGGCTTGTGGGCATAGAGGAGTGATGTTCAATTTGCATGTTTCTCTTTTATTAGTGTATTTTTGCCTATCAATTTGCTACTTTTGGCCATGTTAAGTTAACATTCCTCCTGAACTTCTCCACCCCTAAGAGATGTTATCTTTATCTCTTTCTTACATTTCTCATATGGAGAGCAGACCCTATGCAAGTTCTTCCTCTTTGCAGTATATTTGACATTACTACTGTGTGAAACATTAGCTATTTTCAATTGCCTTAGAAATTTTAGGTTTCCTAATCATGGAAATAATAAAATATGAGTTAATTAAGTGATATTTGAAATGCAATTATTTTTTAAAAGAGGATGTCAGTACTTGTAACTTTGAATTCTGTTTAAAATAGGTTTGATTATCATGGAATACCACCATGATTTTTCAGGATATATCACCGTGGCAATAAATATAACTCCAAAATAAATCAACATGTTGCTTCTACATTCTCTTCCAACTACATTTTGGCTCTGAATAGATTTTCCTTTGATGAAGTAAAATTATGTTCTGTTTGTTCAATTCTGGGAGATTTCTGGCCACAATCAAGGGAGTTATTCAAGTTATATGTTGAAGTTACTGGATTGAGATGAATGGCATGAACTATAGTCATGATGGATTTATCATGATCTTCTTATTGCAATCTCATGAAGAAGCCTTTGTGAGTTCCTTCTGGTCAAAAGCTGGAGTCAGGAGAAATCATAAATACCTCCTTCCTTTGTATGTTAGCAGTCTCCTTGGTAACACATTTTCTCTCCTGCCTTTGGAAGTTGTTACTGAGTTGAAAAAATTTGTGTTGGTTTAGCAATGCAGACTGAAATCAAGGCCAAATGACAATTTCTTCTTAGTTGGAAAAAAGCTCTCCCATGAATGTAAGTTAGTAATTGAGCATTTCACTCATACTAGACTCATTGTATGGTGTCTATGACTTATGCTAAAGTTCTATTAGCTGGGCTTGAAAATACCTTGGAAACCCAGGTGACTGCCAGGAAAAGGACAAATCAAGAGTCATTATAAGAATCAATTTTAGGAAAAACAAATCAAGAAGTAAGTGTGGGCAATTTTTGTTTTGTTTTCTGTTAAATGGAAGATACCATAATCTTGTTAGTTATCCCTTAGAAAAATGGAACAGTGCAGCACCAAATTATTTTTCATTTTTTTAAAGAACAAAAGTTGTTTGAGATTCTGTAAATATTAAAATTGAAATTACAGATTTAAAAAAATGTACTACATCAACCCAAGTTTTTTCTTAAAGTCTTGAAGGAAAAAGGAGGAAATTCATTCAATTAGATGATCACTTATATAATCA
>PVJN01030167.1:0-25820 GCA_004026805.1 Lasiurus borealis | reverse complement strand
TTTTATGTTCATTATATTCCACAAATGAATGAGATCATGTAATATTTATCTTTCTCTGACTGGCTTATTTAGCTTAGCACAGTCCTCTCCAGATCCATTAATGCTGTTACAAATGGTAAGATTTCTTTCTTTTTTACTGCAGCGTAAATTCCATTGTGTGGAAGTACCACAGTTATTTATTTATTTATATATTTTTTATTGATTTTTCACAGAGAGGAAGGGAGAGGGATAGAAAGCTAGAAACATCAATGAGAGACATCGATCAGCCGCCTCCTGCACGCCCCCTAATGGGGATGCGCCCGCAACCAACGTACATGTCCTTGACTGGGATTGAACCTGGGACCTTTCAGTCCACAGGCGGATGCTCTATCCACTGAGCCAAACTGGTTTTGGCTACCACAGTTTTTTAACCCACTCATTTGTTGATGGGCACTTAGGCTGTTTCCAAATCTTAGCTATTGTAAATTGTGCTACTATGAACATAGGGGTGCATATATTCTTTCTGATTTCATGGGATATATTCCTAGAAGTGCGATTACTGGGTCAAATGGGGGTTTCATTTATATTTTTTTGTGTTTGTGTTTTTATTTCCATTCTTTCTAATTTCTATGAGCAATTCAGATCTACTTCTGATGGTCTGTTGGATAAAGGAAAGGAAAGGAAAGGAAAGGAAAGGAAAGGAAAGGAAAGGAAAGGAAAAAGGGTGAAATTTTATTACTTCTAAAATATATATTTTTATTGATTTCAGAGAGGAATGGAGAGGGAGAGACAAACATCAGTGATGAGAGAAAAATCATTGATTGACTGCCTCCTGTAAGCCCCCTACTGGGGATTGAGCCCTGGAATTGAACCGTGACCTCCTGGTTCAGAGGTCGATGCTCAACTACTATGACACACTGGTTGAGCAAGTGGGTAACATTTTTTAAAAAAAATATATTTTATTGATTTTTTACAGAGAGGAAGGAAGAGGGATAGAGAGTTAGAAACATCGATGAGAGAGAGACATCTATCAGCTGCCTCTTTGCATGCCCCCTACTGGGGATGTGCCTGCAACCAAGGTACATACCCTTGGCTGGAATCGAACCTGGGACCTTTCAGTCTGCAGACCCACGCTCCATCCACTGAGCCAAACCGGTTTCGGCATTTTTTATATATATATTCCATATTGTTTTTTTATTTGAGGCAGATTTAAAGAATTGGGGACATTAAAACTCATTAAGAGAAAAAGCTTGATAAACAACAGATCCTTGGTTAAAACCTGAGGCATCACAAAGTTGGCATTAAAAGGTACTATTTTATTATTAAGTCACAACAGAGAGAGAGGGGGATGGGGGCAGAATGGGAGAGAGAAAGACAGATTCATTTTAGGGAACTGGCTCCTGTGATTGTGGAACTGGCCAATTTACAATCTGTAGGGGCTGTAAACAGGCAGGATGTAGTTTTGGTGCAGAGTTTCTCTGGGAAGTCTCAGTTTCCCTTTTTAGTCCTTCATCTGGTTGGATGATAAGCACCCACATTATAGAGGGTAATCTCCTTTACTCAAAGTCATGTGATTATAGATGTTAATCACATTTACAAAATATCTTGACAGCAACATGTAGACTAGTGTTTGACCATTGCACACCATTGCCTGGTTGGAGAGAGAGATTTAATAGGTCAATGATATATATTTGAGTTTCATGGTAATAGTTGAAACCTGGCTGAGGATGACATTTCTAGAGAAAGGAGAGAAGCCTTTAAGAAGCCCAGAGGGTTGTGCAGAAGTAGACTATTAAGAAAAAAGGGTCACAGAAAAAGAGACTACAAATGAGTGCCTATAACTCAAGATACACTTATTTGTTATTTTTCTCTATAACCTGATCCAATTTCAAATCCAAGACAGAATGATGTCATTGAAAGCACATCTGCAGTAATTGCCAGATGGAGTAAATTTTATTTGTATATAGAATTCATTTTTTCTTCTCTAATTTTATTCTTCATCAGTCTTTTGATTCTGGGTTCATATACTATGTCTTATCTAGAATAAAGGATTTTTTTTTAATAATAGTAAGCGATGCCTTAATGTGTTCAGATGATAGATTGTGATTTTGCATTTTTCCTACCAGCATAATTACCGTTGGGAAGGGACCTCACAAGAAAAATGAATCAACCACTTTATTTATGATTCCTACTTAATTAGCTTTGCCTAGACTGTTTGAAAATAACCATGATTTGTTAAAAATGGTGTGCCAATCCAGAAATTTACATGGGAATACTGTCTTTAATATAAAAGTATTTTGTCTTTGAATTTCTTTTTATTTCAAAACTATTTTAGCAGTTTATTAATAGCTTTATTTGATATTTGGTATTGATATATGCATTGTTTTTTTTCTTGATACTCTGAGGGAAATAGAGTATGGAAACTACTTGATCTGAGTTTATATTCTAAAAGGAGAAATTATATTCTTATGTATATATGAACATTTGCAAATGTTGAAGAGTAAACTCTTTTCTTACAGATAGCTTTAGTAGGGTAACTAAACCTACTCCTATAAATGTCAAAGGAAAAAAAATCCCACTTTATTTTATAGATTCTTTTCTGTATTTAAAAATAGTGAATATAATTTGAACTTTTAAAAAAACTCGGGACTAGAATTTTTTGTGTGTATAGATTTGGGCTTCTGGACTGTTCACTATGATGCTTTTGTCTTATTCTTTTTTTTTTTTTTTTGCATATAAGCAACAGCAATTAATTTCACACAGTTCTCAAATCTAGAAGTTCTGTCTGGTCAGATTTTGGCAAGGATCCTCTTCCAGGTTGCAGACTGTCAGTTTCTTGTTGTATTTTCATGTGGCAGAATCTGCTTTTGACTTCTTATAAGCTTTTTTGTGTTTTCTTTTTCCTTGATGTTAATGGATGGGAAAAATAGAAAAGCAGATGTTTTTATATAATGGTTAGGGGAGGAGAAGGCCATCAAAGGAGGTGCCAATCTAATGTTCTCTTTTGGGCAATAGGAAGGCATTGTTGCCAGCCCATGGGAGTGGGGTGGGGATGAAGAGCCTCTGCCGTTGGGGCTGGAGAGTCTTCTTTCACCCAAGAATACTTGGGTTTGGTTAGATGTGAATCACAGTGGAATAGTTTTAAAAAGGCAAGCAGCCTCCTCAGCAGCAGCCCTGAACACCAAGGATGGCCAGTCTCTCATCCTCTGGAAATAGGAGTGGGCCATTGAATGGAGGAGAGGTTGTGCCCTTTCATTTCCTGGTAATAAACTGGTCTCAGGAGATCACCAAAAGTATAGTGGATAAAAATCTGGACAGGTGTCACTTAAAGATACCAGCACCAATGAAACAATAATTAGCAAGCTGAAGGTTGTTAAGAAATAGATGTGCCATTTACAAACTGAAGATGTCATCTACATGGTGTACAGAAACAGAGATTTGGATCACACTATTGCATAACTCTATGAATCTTTACATGAAAATTAAGGTATAACACAAGAATCTTTTGAAGCTGATAAAGAAAATCTATTCCACATGACTAAAGATACCTCAGTCCCAAGTCCCTGCCATTTTTGCCTGCCATTTTGGCAGGCATTGAGAAACCACAGCCTTTGACACTGATGTTGGACCTCTTCATTGCAGCCTCACTTCTTTCAGAGTCCCCTTTTGTAGGGAGAGAGAGCATCCTTTCAGTTCCAGATTCTGGGGTTCAGGCATCCCTTCTGAAAGGATGTATTCCAGTTGTAGCAAGTGAAATGATACCCTCAGCTTTGCTTCACCTCTTCGCAGTCAGGGAGGGAAGATCATTTTCTTTGTTTGAACCCTAGGATCAAGAGAATTTGAGCCTATTAAGAAAAATGAAAGCCCTAGTTGGTGTTTGGCCCAGTGGAGAGAGCACTGGACTGTGGACTGGAAGGTTCTGGGTTCAATTCTGGTCAAGGGCACATGCTTGGATTGTGGGCTCGACCCCCCAGTAGGGGGCGTGCAGGAGGCAGCGGTTCAGTCATATTTCTCATCATTGATGTTTCTATTTCTCCCTCTTCCTTCCTCTCTGAAATCAATAAAAATAAGTTTTTAAAAAATAAAGAAAGAAAATGAAATAAGATAGCCTAATCTGAACATGCAGTTGTTTGTTGCATACCAGTATAGAAACATCCAAACTTTATGTGGCCATGAAGTCAGACAAGACGAGATGCTCATGTGCAACATCTGTCAGGATTGCTGCACGACAGTGTGAGATTGCAGTCTCGGAGTGCTTTTATTGTATGATTGTAGAACCACTGAAACTACCATGTGTGTTACTATTGTATCCTGGGCATTTTCTGAGAGCTGACATATCAGTATCGGCAGAACGTTCCTGCTTTCCAGTTGCCCATGGCTGTAACATCCCATCCTAATTTCTCTTGGAGCCATAACTGCTGTGCAGTTTATACAGTGAAATTTAATCATTGATGAACAGATGATTTTCAAGAACTAAATATCAGGGAAGGCACAGATAGCTTTGGAGTTTTGGAAGACAAGGACAGGGTGTTTCAAAAACTACCCAATATAAACATTTTGAGGGTATTTTTACAGTTTGTCTTTCAAGGGCAACTAGGATCTCTATATTGGGTACTCTAGTGTGACTTTCTTTTATGGGTCTTTTTCTCCTGAGAGAGAGACCCTTCCTAGTGGCCTGGAGACGGTAAGGCCACATCCTGTCTTCCCAGTGTGTAAGTTGAGTTATTACTATATCTTATCTAGGACGCTAGTGGGTATGTTTTTTATCACAGCTATGGAAAAGGTACAGAGGGCCAGGAGGCTCGGCATGAGGCATCCTCTTTGCTGGTTACTTGGGTCTTGGCCTGATGTATTACCACAGCTGAGAGCTCCGCCCTCTCTTGTTTTTCCATAGCTACAAGCCCTCTCTCGTCTGTGAATCTCCTGCATTATTTTATTTCTTACCTGCTTTCCAGTGACTGATGCCTTTGAGGCCATAGGTAATGGGGCAGGCAAGGCAGGCCAAGGTGTGCGTGTGTGTGTGTGTGTGTGTGTGTGTATGTGTATTGTGTGTATTGTGTGTGGTGTGTCTTTCCCACCATGTTCTGGTCTTAATCCTGTGTGCAGCTGTGGAGTAGGCCCTTCTGGCTGAGATCTTGAGAGTGTAAATGGTGCATGAGAAACCAGTTTCAGCTCTGGGGATGCTGGAGGCCATCCATCTGTATGGCCATTGCTTCCTCTAATCCTTGCCCTTGTTCTTTCCTTCTGTATTAGGCTTGCTGTATTATCTGGAATAGTATTGAAAAAGAAAGCTTTTTTTTTTTTTTCAGAAAACTGTTTTAAACTATTATCTTGCTCATGATATAAACTCTGAGAAGCAAAATTCTATTTGCAGAAGAAAGTCCTTTTTTTGTGTTCTAATAAACAAGCTGTGTTTACTTTTCAAAATTCTATTTAAAGAAAGGATAAAAACACTTAAGTGAAAGCATGCTTCCTGATGGAAATAAACACATTTTAGTGAATGGACTTTGGCATTTATTTTGTTTTTAAAGTTTTTTTTCTACATTCTCAAATTATTTGATTAAAGTTGCTGTGTAAATTACTTCAGTGTTGATGCTCATCCAGTAATGTTGGTGCTATTTCATTTTTTAAAATATTTATAAAAATGTTTATAATATATATATATATATATATATATATATATATATATATAACAAAATAAGGGGAAAATTAAAAAAAACTATAGATACATGAATATACATAACTGGAACTTATAGTGATAGGAGAACTATGGGAATATATTATTGATAATTGCAGTGTCTATTTTGTATCAAGGAGGGATTTACATTTTGGGGGGAGGAGATAAATCAGGTGATCAGATTAGAGTATATCCTAGACAATATATATAATATAGGGAATGATATTGAAAGTATCTGATAAGTGATCTGCTGTAATTATAAAACTGCAGTGCTAGCTTCCCCAGTGGAAATGGAGAAATCTTATTTCAGGAGAGGTTATCAGTTTCCATATTTCTAGTAGTACAAATATTTTTAATTTGAATGAAAGGAGAAAAGTCATATTACCCTATTAACCTGTTTGTGTAGTTAGTATGAATCACAGCATTTATTGGGTGAAAGCCAGATATTAAATAGATTTCTTTATTTGTATATTTATTTTCTCTTCCATCTAGAAAGAGTTTACATCCAGGAAGAAATAATCCAGGAAAAGGAAGAATAAGCAGGTCAAGATGTGTAGCTCCGTGGCCGCCAAATTGTGGTTTTTGACAGATCGTCGAATCAGGGAAGACTATCCCCAAAAAGAGATCTTACGAGCATTAAAAGCCAAGTGTTGTGAGGAGGAGCTGGACTTTAGGGCTGTAGTGATGGATGAGGTGGTGCTGACAATCGAGCAAGGAAACCTGGGTAAGTCTTTACTAAGTAAATGGAATATGGTGACACAGCATGTTTCAGGAATAATTACGACAAATGCATATTTAAGAGCCTAAGCATACTAACTATTACCTAATCTAATATATTTTCTGGAAGAAATGGAAACAGCAATATTTATTAAATCCCTTATTGTATTATTTAGGAAAATATTTGGGAAGGAAATTAAAGATAACCTAATAGTTTTCTTCTGTTTTTACTGTCTTCTAGTTTTAAAATACCTTGTAATCCATGGGGGAGGGAGGTAAATTAAAATTCCATGTGTGGTTCACTTTTTTTAATTTAATATTTTATTGGATTTTAGACACGGGGAAGAGAGGGATATAGAGAGAGAAATATTAATGAGAGAGGACCATTGTCAATTGGCTCACTCCTGCAGGGCTCCCACTGGGGATCGAGCATACTGATTTGGTGGTGATGAACTCCTTTAGCTTATTCTTGTCTGTGAAGCTCTTTATTTGACCTTCCATTCAAAATGATAGCTTTGCTGGTTAGAGTAATCTTGGTAGGTCCTTGCTATTCATCATTTTGAATATTTCTTGCCACTCCCTTCTGACCTGCAAAGTTTGTGTTGAGAAATCAGCTGACAGTTATATGGGCACTCCCTTTAGGTAGGTAACTGTTCTTCTCTTGCTGCTTTTAAGATTCTCTCTTTGTCTTTAAACTTTGGCATTTTAATTATGATGTGTCTTGGTGTGGGCCTCTTTGGGTTCCTCTTGTTTGGGACTTTCTGTGCTGCCTGGACTTAAAATTCTATTACTTTATCAGGTAGAGGAAGCTTTCTGTCATTATTTCTTCAAATAGGTTTTCAATATCTTGCATTCTCTCTTCTCCTCTGGCACCCCCATAATGCGAATGTTGGTATGCTTGAAGTTTGTCCCAGGAGCTCCTTAAATTATCTTCATTTTTTTTTCTCTTCTAATTGTTTTTTGCTTCCTCATATTAGATCATTGATTTTATTCTCGGAATCCTCTACTGTTGAATCCCTGTAAATTATTTTTTATTTCAGTTAGTGTATGCTTAATTTCTGACTGGTCTTTTTTTTTTTTCTTTGACATTCTCACTAAAATCCTTGGAAGTCTTAGCAAGTCCCTTGAAGCTTTTAACTCTCTTGAGTAATCTTATAACCTTTGTTTTGAACTCTGTATCTAGTAGTTTGCTTGTTTCCATTTCTTTCATTTATAACATGTTTCTTTGTCTCCACATTTTGTCTGCTTCCCTGTGTTTGTTTTTATGTATTAGGTGCAGCCATTATGTCTGCTGGAATTGATAGGGTGGATAGGTGTCCTTTAGACACCTGTGTGCTGTGAAGTCTTGTAGTTGAGCTAGATTGGTGTCACTGGAAGGAATCGGCATCATTTGGAGGAATTGGCCTCCAGGCCAATTAGCTGTGAGGACCAGATGTATCTACAGGGAGGAGACACCTCTATGGAGCAGGACTTGCTTCAGTGGTGCAAATGTACCCCACGTTGGGCTGCCAGTTGCGAGTGTCACTCCCACGTCCCATGTGGTTCAGGGTTTGGCTCTGGAGGAGGCCACATGCAAATGAAAGAGACTAGACAAGAAAATATTAATTTGGGAATTGGGGCCAGGCAGAAACCCAAGAGAGGACTACACTTTGCTCTGGCCTTGTCATTCTTTTTATTCAGGTTTGGGATCTACCTATACCCCTTATGCAGGCAATTTCCAGTAACAGCTCAATGATAGCCCCTCAGCAAGGATTTACATAAGACTAAAAGGTGAAAGTTGCTTCAGCTACCATTGTCTCAACTAAACAGTAGGTGCATAACTCTGACCTTTCAGAGCTTCAAGGTTGGCCACCTTCTGGGTTCCTTGTCCATACCTCTCTGCTAGTAAAGGCAATGGGAAGCTTCCAACACAGTGGGGCTTTGGTGCTCAGAGTCTGCCCCTGAGTGTGTCAGTTGTGGATGTATAGAGTTGTAATCTGGTATGGTCTGAAACTGTCCACCAGATGCACTGGCTCTAAGGCCTCCAGGGAGGTGCAAAATCAGCTATTGCCTGGGGCCACTTGATATGAGCTACAGAGAGATCTACATATGGTGGCTGTTTGTATTGGGCTAGGACAGTGGTCAGCAAACCCATTAGTCAACAGAACCAAATATCAACAGTACAACGATTGAAATTTCTTTCGAGAACCAAATTTTTTAAACTTCTTCTAACACCACTTCTTCAAAATAGACTCGCTCACGGTGGTATTTTGTGAAAGAGCCACATTCGAGGGTCCAAAGAACTGCATGAAGCTTGCGAGCCGCAGTTTGCTGACTATGGGGCTAGGAAGTGCCCAGGCGAGGCCCAGCTGTGAGGCAAAGCAGGCTGATGCTAGTGCTAGGTCTTGAGTCTTTTATTGATCAGTTTGGGGCATGCTGGCTCGAGCTGCTGTGTGCTTAAGAGATTTTTTAGCAAAGTTTGAAGCCTGAGCCAGGACAGGCCACTCATATAAAAAAGCAGCTGCAAACAGCTTGGATGCGGCTGCAAATTGGATGGGGAGAAATTTCAGGGAATCACTAGGACAGAGATCCCAGCATAGAAACAGTAACTCCTGTGAGTATCCTTGTCTTGCAGAATGCTGCCCTCAAGTTCCTGCCCCAATGCCAGACAGTCCAGTTCCTCCCTTTATGTTCCTGGATTCCCCCAAAGCCACTGCCCAGCACTGGATCTCAAAGGAATCGAGACTGTTTAAGTTTTGTGTGCAGGTCTTTTAAGAGGAACACCACCTGGGATTCCAGCAGTCTCCATACCACTCAGCCACAGTCCCCGCTGGTTTTTATAGCTAGAAGTTGTGGGTACTTCTCTTCCTAGTTCTGGAACTCTGGGCTGGGAGTCTGGTGTAGAGCTAGGACCCTCTGCTTCTCACGGGAGGCCTTGGACATATTCCTCCTGATTAAAGAAATGCCCCATGTGGGTATTGGACTAGCCCATTCGGCACCTCTGCCCCTCCTACCTGTCTCAATACGCTTTCTTCTTTACTTTTGTAGTTTTAGGACTTCCATTCAGCCAGATTTCAGGTGGTTCTGAATGATGGTTGTTCTGTATTTTAATTGTAATTTTGATGTGGTTGTGGGAGGCAGCCAAATGTTTACCACTATCTTAGTTCTATTTTTTAGTCTCTTTTAATAATGCTTTGTAGTTTTCAGTCTATAGGTCTTTCATATCATTTGATAATAATTATTAAGGGGTTGGTACTCTTACTACCAACCCCTTGATAATTATTATCAAATGAGTACCAACCCCTTGGGTGCAAAGTGATAGTGACATTACTGTTTTACGCCACCTAGAGAAGATGGGATGCCAGTTGATGAACCGACCTCAAGCCATCCTGAACTGTGTGAATAAGTTCTGGATGGCTTGAGGTTCAAGGTATTTTATTCTTTTGATTTATTGCAAAAGGATTTTTTTTCCATTTCTTTTTCTAAAGTTTTGTTGTTAGTATACAGGAAGACTGGATTTTTGTACATTGATTTTGTATCTTATCAAATGTTTTTTTCTATATCTTTGATAAGACCATATGACTTTTATCCTTTCTTTTGGTAATGTGGTGTATTACATTGATTGAACTATCCTTGTACCCCTGGACTGACTCTCTCCTCCTTGATTGTGGTATATTATTTTTCTTATATATTGTATTCTATTTGTTAGTATTTTGTTTATGGAATAGTTTCTCCTCCACAGGATAGTACCTTGTTGCCTTACTTACCAATCTATTCTCAACTTATAGAAAAGCATTTGAAGCATGGCCATTGCAACGTATTAATTGAATGAATGAAGTCCATAAGTAAGGGATGGATCATCTGGCATATTTACAAAATTTAATTCCATTCAGCTCCCTTACAAAAAGAAGCAAATAAAATTATATATGCATTGACATAGATGTGTATAATTTCAAGTAATAAGAGAAAGTGACATAAAGTAATACAAAACACTTCATTTTTCTAAAAATTATGTATATATTATTCTGTTAAGATTAACAGTCAGGAAAATAAAATACGCACTGTTACCATTAAGTACCTATAATGTTGGATGGGAAATGAATATGTTATATACTATTTTTGTATTTGAACATTATAATAAGTATATGTACTGTTTTTAAAAAATGTATCTTTATTGTTGAAAGTGTTACATGTCCCTCTTTTCCCCTTAGTGTCTGCTCCTCTCCCTGTTTTTTTATTATAATTTTATTTTTATTTATTATTAAAGAGTGAGGAAGGGGAAGGAGTAGAGAAATAGAAAATCACTTGGCTGACTCCTGCATGCCTCCTATTGGGGAATGAGCCACAACCTGGACATGTGCCCTGACCAGGAATCAAACCAGTGACCTCTTTGTTTGTAGGTCGATGCTCAACCACTGAGCATATGGGTTGGGCTGTTTTTCTCCTCCTCCTCCTCCTCCTCCTCCTCCTCCTCCTCTTCCCCCCCTCCCTTTTTTTTTTTTTAATGAAAATAGGTTTTAGGGAAAAACTCACATGAATATTTTGTCTTATTATTGTGGTACCTCATTAAATAGAATAGTGTTGGATAAAATTCAAGGTTCTTCTCTTTAAAATTGTTTTTTTCATTATAAAAGCACTGGTGTCCCAGTGCACAGATTCGTGCACATTGAAAGGAAATTAATTAGAAGAAATATTTTAATATTGCTATTCACGTCTTGCTAATGAAAAGAAAATAGGATTCTACTGAGTCTCCTATATACCTACTCCAGGACTTTTGTGAGGATCAAATGAGATGAGGCACAGAAAATGCCTCACAAACATTTATTTAAGCCGTAAAATGTTTGCACCTGGCTATAAAGCAAATCAGGTTCCTGGGCTGAAGGAACTCCAAGGAGGCTAATCGCTAGGGAGAGGAAGCCAGGCATTACTACATGACATCATTACCCGGAGCCCACAGCGACCCTTTCAGGCTGGGCTCTGGGCTGCATTTTGCAACATGGGGTCTTGGCAGCATTGGCTGCGATTTGGTGAACTGTCGCTTGGGGTAGTGGCAGGGCCAATGTTCTACTTGGGGGAAGCCAAGTATTGGTTTGTTGGCGCCAGGTCTGTGGTGCCATTTATTTTTAAGTGGCTAGTGCATATCATGGCAGCTCCTGCATTGAGTGTCTACCTCTTGGTGGTCAGTGCGTATCATAGCTATTGATCGGCTGGACACTTAGCCTTTTATATATATAGATATGTCATTACTTAAAAAAGAACATAAAGAATACAGAGAATTACGTGGAGCAAAATGTTAAAGTTCCCTATTCTACCTTCCTCTTCCTGCCTTGCCATCCACTCACACTGAGAGATAGCCATTTATATAATTTATCCTTTCATACACTTTCTATGCATACACAAACACAGATAAAACTTATTCTCAGATTTTCTTTTTTTAAAAAAAATTCAGCATCTGGAAATTTTCTATTTTGAACATGATTATAACATTGTTTTTAATGGCTATGTTGTGTTTCTTGGTATTTATTTATTTTTTATTTTTTGCTAATCCTCTCCAAGGATATTTTTCCATTGATTTTTAGAGAGTGAAAGGGAGTGGGAGAGACAGAAACATCAATGTGAGAGACACATCGATTGGTTGCCTCACACATACACATTAAACAGGCTGGGGATTGAGCCAGCAACTGAGGTATGTGCCCTTGACTGGAATAGAACCTGCGAACTTTCAGTCCTGGCTTGGGCATATTTCTTTGTATTAACACCCACAATTATTTATTTAGCCAGTGAAGTTTTTCTCATTAAAATTTTTTTTTCTTATAAAGAAATATACTTTAAGGTGAGATGTCTCTTTGTCCCAATGATATATTAACAACATAGTACATTTTAGTTTTATGACTCAAGCTGTTCCTGTATTTTATTGTTTATTTCATTTTCACGGTTTTGATCTGTTCCTGTATATTTCAGGTTTGCGGATCAATGGAGAACTAATTACTGCCTATCCCCAGGTGGTGGTAGTGAGAGTACCAACCCCTTGGGTGCAAAGCGATAGTGACATTACTGTTTTACGCCACCTAGAGAAGATGGGATGCCGGTTGATGAACCGACCTCAAGCCATCCTGAACTGCGTGAATAAGTTCTGGACCTTTCAAGAGTTGGCTGGCCATGGTGTTCCTCTGCCCGATACTTTCTCTTATGGTGAGTTAACTAATAAGAATTTATAGCCTTAAGTTTTAGAGGACTGATAGTTTTGAAAGCCATATTAAACTAACAGGGTTATGTGATATAAGGCAGTATGTAAACATGAAAGACCTTCTTTTATAGAAGTAATGTTCAGTTTTTACAAATTAGTTTCGTGATATGGGTAGAACAAATTCAGAGAACTTTGCTGGGAATGGGCCAGATAGTCAATATGTGACCCTCAGTAATGCTGCTGTCATGTGAAAGCTGCTACAGAAAATGCTTTAACAAACTAGTGTAGCTGTATTCCAATAAAAATTGATTACAAAAAAAAAAGCATTGGGCCAGTATGTGCCATAGGTTCTAGTTTCCCAGCTTTGATGACATCTCTATTTAATTTCTGTTCATCTTAATTACCATTTTCATCGTAATTCTTCATAAATACTTTCTATTTTCTTAAGAAAATAACACTACACCAGGCATGCTTTAAACTAGTGTTTCTAACTATTCGTGGAAAAGGATCTTTTTTGTTCTTTTAAAGACCAGTTTGCTGTGTATCATTGCCCTTACAAAGTACAATAAAAATATCACAACACTGCCAGCTTTCTATAAAAGCTTCTTGTGCTTATTCTTTTTGTATTTATCTGGTCACCTATCAATAGCAAAGAAATCAGAAATCGGGCACAGGTTACTAGACCACACTGTGAGTAGCATTGCTGTAAAATAATGCTACTTTCCTGTTCTTCTAGTTTGGAAAGAGTAAATCAGTCCAGTTTTTCATAAAGACATTTCTCCAAATAAATGTCCAGTGGAATGGTAGGAGAGTTAACGAGGCTTTAAAAGAAAGCCCTCTACTCTTCTTATTTTAACCTTTTAAAGAAGGAAACTCTGGCCGAAACCAGTTTGGTTCAGTGGATAGAGCATTGGCCTGTGGACTGAAAGATCCCAGGTTCTATTCCAGTCAAGGGCATGTATCTTGGTTGCGGGCACTTCCCCAGTAGGGGGCGTGCAGGAGGCGGCCGATCGATGTCTCTCATCGATGTTTCTAGCTTTCTATCCCTCTCCCTTCCTCTCTGTAAAAAAATTAATAAAATATATATTTAAAAAAAGGAAACTCTTCAAGTCTATATAATATATGATACAGTTACTGTTTTTAGCACTTGCACAAAAAGAGGCAAAATGATAATTTTGTTTGAGAATTCTGTCTTCCTGATGTTTATATCATGGCTTTATAATTCTGATTTTAAGAGAGTGGAAAGAAGGAAAGAGTTAAACAACTGAAATATTACCAGTGCTCTGATGTTGAAGGCTTCATATTTGGGCATGAATCATCTTAATTTCTCTAAGCTGCTAACATATGATACTGCAGTTAATAAACTTTTTCCTCTTTCAGTGTTTCTATATATCATCATGTTATTTTTTTACAACCACAATCTTTTTTTTTTGCTTTAATCTTGCTGCTGTATCATTTGTTCCTTGACAATATAAATAGTAAAAAGCACGACTTAGTACATTGGTGCTGAGTAGTTAATGTAGAAAGAACTCTGATTAATTAATAAGAGATAAGAAAAAATAATTTCTGTGTTTGAGACAGAGATTGTGTGTACATATGCACACTGCATCTTCAACCTTCGATAAGTCTTCTCAATTAACTCTTTCTTCTGTTTCTTAATCCAAAAAGGGAACTGCATATAATAAAGTAGGTCTTGAAGCTTCAGTTATTAGTATCTTGGAAAAATAAGGGATAGAAATAGGAAAAGCCCTAACCGGTTTGGTTCAGTAGATAGAGCATCAGTCTGAGCATCAGTCCCAGGTTCGATTCTGGTCAACGGCATGTACTGTGGTTGTGGGCACATCCCCAGTAGGAAGTGTGCAGGAGGCAGCTGATCGATGTTTCTCTCTGATTGATGTTTTTAACTTTATCCCCCTCTCTCCCTTTCCTTAAAAAAATCAATAACATATTTTTTTAAAAATATGAAAAATGGTATAGAATTGGGAAACATTGTTTTAATTAAAGTGTACTTAATTTCTTTAGATTGGATATTAGATTATTTATAGTTTAAGATAGCTCTTATCCATTTTAAAAGGCATGGTTGTTTTAAACAAATATTTAACTGTATTTCCAACTTTTATTACTTTCTCCAAAAAAAGAGAAAATTTATCATGAGGTTCATAACTTCTACCTTCCTTGTGTTGACATTAGTGTAGATAAAATTTGTCACACTGTACATCTATTGATGATGTTTTTAAAATTTTTTGTGCTCAAATCAGGTGGTCATGAAAATTTTTCTAAGATGATTGATGAAGCAGAAGTACTGGAGTTCCCAATGGTAGTGAAGAATACACGAGGTCATAGAGGTGTGTATATTGTTGCTATGGTAACATAATTTTGACATTTACTTTTGATAATAAGGGTGATTGATTATACAGCAGATTTTTTTTTCTCTTAATCTTATCTAAGCAGTTATTTTCTTTGTCTTTGTTCATGGTTATTGACTAGGTAGCAGTCTTGTCAACTGAAGTTCATAGCTTTTTGAAGCAGGGCTTCTGAAGAAAAATTAGAGGGAAATTATTAGGTGCATGGTACCTCAAACTTATAGAAGGCTACTGTGAGTTGTTCAGCGTGGCTTGAAGCTATTTCTATTCATTTAGTGATTATCCTAGAGATTTTAAGACATATACTTAATTGGATTGAGTCCCAAGTTAACACCTTTGTCTTATTCAAGAGTTCAGGGACTTTCACTGACTCCAATCATTCTCCTTCCCAAAGGAGACAGTGTATAAAAATATCTTAATGACTTTAGATTAAGAAAAGATTTCTTAAGGCATAAAATGATTCATAAAATCCAGGTACTTCACAAGGGTGAGTGCTTGACGCAGATAGCTGAATCAGGGGTCAGCTGGGACTCTTGATTGCAATATTCATATTTGGCTACTCCACTGTGGCAGTCAAGAAATTTGTGGCTCCTACAGTGGATGTGCGAAAGAAGCGGCATGAGCTTTTATGACATGGCCACAAAAGTCATATAGAATTTCTTCTGCTATATTCTGTTGGTTGAAGCAATCACAAACCCTCCTAGATTCAGAGGGATGGGACATAGATTTCCCCTCTTCTTGATGGGAAGAATTTCAAATGACTTACAACTATGTTTTTAAAAATTCACAAATAAAGCAATGGGATAGACTAGAGAATTCAGAAACCAAAGTTAAGTATATAGTGACATATTGCTATTTTATTATACAAAGTGAGCATAAGTAGGTTTGAGTACATGAAACACAGTTCATAAAGATATTGTATAATACTCATAACCTGCATATCTTTTTCCATATGAAAAACTGTTAGCCTACTTTTGCACACCCCTGTATACAAATGAAATATACTAATATATTATACTAATTAATGACATGTTTTAACTTAGAGGGAAATGTTTTGCTAATAAGTGAGTTGGATTATTGGCTAACCTGGAGGAATACAGATTTTATGTCTCTCACCTCACAACATATACTGAAATAAATTCTAGATTACTGTAAGAGTTTGGAGATTGAGAGACTCATGGGTGGTGATTATTAACTTTTTTATGTACAATTTTTGCATTGTCTTACTAATTGTAACTATATTACTTTGGTTAAAAAGTAATTGGTTCTGAAAGAACAGACTGGGACAGAAGATGAAGGCAGTAGATACCAACCTACCCACAGATTTTTTTATTTTTTTATTTTTTCAATCGTAGGCAAAGCTGTTTTCTTGGCTCGAGATAAGCACCATTTGGCTGATCTAAGCCATCTTATTCGCCATGAAGCTCCATACCTGTTCCAGAAGTATGTTAAAGAGTCTCATGGACGGGATGTACGTGTCATAGTTGTAGGAGGCCGTGTGGTTGGCACCATGTTACGTTGTTCAACAGATGGGAGGATGCAAAGCAACTGCTCACTAGGTAAAAATGATGCAGCTGTCTTCCTAGTATATAAAGTACTATTATGGCTTGTCCAATGAGTATTGGTATATAACTACAGATTTTTACTTAATAAGTTGGAAAACACATTATCTTTAACATCTAAATATGATCAATAGACTATGACTATAATACATATACTTTTGAGGTTTTTTGTTTTTCAGTAATGAAATTGGATTTCTCTGAGTCATGATTTTATTTTCACGCAGGCTCAATTTGTAACTCAATGCATACATGTATGAAATGTGTGATTAGCTTTAAGGATACCCTGTTTGTTGATATACTTATTTTGTTTATAATTGGAATTCATTTAAGATAGACATATCCTAATTCCTTTATTTTATCCAATGTTCCAAACAAGATTTTGACTTATCCCAAATGTGTATTTTCTGAGGTCTCTTATTGTTGAAATGCCACAATAAGTCTGGTGTTTTTTTTTCTGTTTATTTCACTTTCTTGGTAAATTTATATTGCTCCTGCCTTTAGATACTATCTATATTTAATACTCTAAAATGTATATCTCTATTTTAGGCTTTCTCCTTGATCTCCAGCCACATATAAATAACTGCCTATTCAGTATCTCCGTGTAGATGTCTAGTAGACATCTATTTACTTACTTACTTATTTATTTTAAGCCTTGTTGAAACAAGACCACAAAAAAATTTGGTTGCCTCAAAAAAAAAATTGGGGAGATAGAGATTATAGAAATTTATTTTAATGTTAACGTGTCCAGAACTGAGCTGCTGGTCTAAGTCCCCCTTTTACTTGTGTTCCATATCCAGTTGTCACTTAATGCCAATTCTACCTTTCCAGTTTATACCAATATCCTTAGATTCACCTTGTTCTCTCTCTTCTCCCTTTTCCTGTTTTCCAAATGAATAATAACTGTTTACTTCAGAATCTTTATTGAATAGTCTGTTTATTACTGATTTGTAATGCCACCTATTTTATGTATTGAATTTCCATATATGTATTGGTTTGTTGAAGGACCCTCTTTTCAGATGCTATTCTTTCCCTGTATGAATGAAGATCAATCTTAATTCTTTTGGTGTTATGCCTAGGTATCTGATGGAGCAAGAGTCCTACTAGCTTCTCTTCAGAATTGAGTACCCTTATTATTTTATCCCCAGAGAGGCCTTTTTTTTTAATGATGAATATTCTCTCATATTCAGTATTAACTGTTTAGCAGCATTTTGTATATAGCAATGAACAAAATAGATAAAAATCACTGCTTTCATGGGCTTTGTGTTCCAGTGTTTTGCAGAAAACGTTTAATAGTTTTAGTCATAGACTATATTAGAATTTCTCTTATGTTTCAAAATTTTATATAGTTCTTACATGATCTATTCCTACCTAGGTAGTCTTTAAAGCACACACAACCATTTAGAGTTGATTGTACTTATATTACAAGAATCATTACTCACTACTGTTTACTCCCCAACTTTAACTTCCCATATCTTGAGGTCTCTCTTCTTAATCATTTTCTGTTATGTTGATATCCTTTCTTGACTGTTTTCCCTGGTACAGGCTGTGAGTAATAGATATACCCTCTCTTTATGTCTATCTTTCTTATTGTTTGAGATTGGATTCTTAAATTCCAAGAGTCAATTTTCAATTCTTCTGCTTTATAGGTTACACTAGAGGCCCAGTACACAAAATTCCTGCATGAAGGGAAGTGGGGGGGGGACAGTGTCCCTCAGCCCAGCCTGCACCCTCTCCTATCTGGGACCCCTCGAAGGATGTCTGACTGCTTGCTTAGGCCTGATCTCAGTAGAATCGGACCTAAACAGGCAGTTGGACATCCCTCTCACAATCGAGGACTGCTGGCTCCCTACTGGTCACCTGCCTACCTTCCTAATTGCTCCTAATTGCTTCTTCCTACAAGCCTGATCACGCTTTAACCACTCCTCTGCCAGCCTAATTGATGCCTAACTGCTCCCCTGCCAGCCTGATTATCCCTAACTGCCCTCCCCTGTGGGCCTGGTCATCCCTAACTGCCCTCCCCTGCAGGCCTGGTCACCCCCAACTGCCCTCCCTTGCAGGCCTGGTCCTTCCCAACTTCCTTCCTCTGCTGGCCATCTTGTGGTGGCCATTTTGTTGTCCACATGGGTGCAGGATCTTTGACCACATAGGGGCAGCCAACTTGTGTGTTGGAGTAATGGTCAGTTTGCATATTATTCTTTTATTAGATAGGATTATTAGATAGGATAGGTCTGGTTCACGGGTGGGGACCAGCTGGTTTGCCTTGAAGGGTGTCCTGGATCAGGGTGGGGCAGCCTGGGCAAGGGATCTGTGGTGGTTTGCAGGCTGGCCACGCTCACCGGAAACCCAAGTGGAGGCCCTGGGATCTGGGATTTATTTATCTTCTACAATTGAAACTTTGTAGTCTTGAGTGGAGGCCAAGGCCGGCCAGGGTGTGTGGAAAGCTTGGCTTCCTCTATCGCCAGGGGCAACTAAAGCCCCCTGCTCTCTCCAGCTCCATGGCTGCTACCATTTTTGTTGGGATTAATTTATCTTCTATAATTGAAAGTTTGTAGCCTTGAGTGGAGGCCTGGGCCAGCCAGGGTGTGCAGAAAGCTTGGCTTCCTCCATTGCTGGGGAAATCCAAGCCTCCTGCTCTCTCTCTGGCCACAGCCATCTTGGTTGGGTTAATTTGCATACTCTCTTCTGATTGGCTGGTGGTCATGGCTTGTGGGTGTAGCAGAGTGATGGTTAATTTGAATATTACTCCTTTATTAGATAGTATTGTTAAAGTTGAATGGCTTGTGTGTGTGTGTGCGCACGCGCACGTGTGAGTTTATTTATTTATTTATTTTGGTAAATCACTTACTCGTTCTACTTTTTAGCTCAGATTTCTTTTAGTTCTTATTTATTTATTTATTTATTGTTAATCCTCACCGGAGTATATTTTTTTCATTGATTTTTAGAGAGAAGGTAACGAAGAGGGAAAGACACAGAGAGAAACATCCATGTGAGACAGACAAATTGATTGGTTGCCTCCTACACACACCCCAACCAGGGATTGAACCTGTGACCCCTCTCATGCATGGGGCAACACTCAACCAACCGAGCCACACTGGCCAGAGTTATAGCCTGTTATTTTTTTGGTTGTTGTCTCATCATAGCTCTGCTCTGGTTGTTTGCGGAAGTAGTCATTTAATTCATGGGGTCATGTGCCAGGTTCCCACTGAGGTACTTTAAAGAAGCCTTCCTATTTCCTGGGCTCCCCTTCCTACTCTTGCAGCTTCAGTGACAGGGAGGTCTCAGCTCACCTATGCAGTTACTTTTTGATCTCTTTGTGATCAAAGACATTAGGCATATTCATGTTATGTTGATGTCAGTTTTCCTCCTGTGGATACACAGTGCTATTTGAGACAAGCTCTTCTCAAAATTTTTTGCTGCCTAGTCCTTATCTCAGAGCTTCCTGAAGCTAATCTCCAATTGAGAGTCTAACTCTAATTCCTTTCTCGTAGATGCCAGAAAACCTTAAGACTTCACCGTAAGCCCCGGACTTCTTTTGGCTGAGGAATGGGGATTATAGAAGAAGAGTGCCATATTTAGGTTCCCTTTGTTATAAGATTTTATCCTATCCTCCATCCATATTATGCATCTCTGCTATTTTTGTCATAACTGTATTTATGCAAGAGTTCTACTTGGTCTATATTATTGCTAGTAAGGTAGGCTTCCGTGAAAGTTACATGTCTTCTTCAGAATAAATAGCATATTGAGAAAGTGTGAAATTAGGAATTCTCTGAGAGACTGGGTTAGAAAGGGATTCCCTAAATGAAGGAAACTTAGATTTCAAAGTCCCAATTTTACACGAGAAGAGCACCTTTGTTTTCACTACTGATTTACAAGAAAGGGCTAACCTTAGAGGCCATCTTTATTTTACTTCAGAAATTTATCATGTGGGTAACTTCTTTTTTTTTTTTTTTCTCTTTTGCCAGGTGGTGTGGGGATGATGTGCTCATTGAGTGAACAAGGAAAGCAGCTAGCTATCCAGGTGTCTAATATCCTGGGGATGGATGTGTGTGGCATTGACCTGTTGATGAAAGATGACGGCTCCTTCTGTGTCTGCGAGGCCAATGCAAATGTAGGTTTCATCGCCTTTGATAAGGCTTGTAATCTAGATGTAGCTGGTATCATAGCGGACTATGCCGCCTCCCTTCTGCCCTCTGGCCGGCTCACCCGGCGTATGTCCCTGCTCTCCGTGGTGTCCACGGCCAGTGAGACTAGTGAGCCGGAGCTGGGTCCCCCAGCCAGCACTGCTGTCGACAGCATGAGCGCAAGTTCCAGCTCTGTCGACAGCGACCCTGAAAGCACCGAGCGAGAACTGCTCACCAAGCTCCCAGGGGGCCTATTCAACATGAACCAGCTGCTAGCCAATGAAATTGAACTCCTGGTGGAGTGACTCCACTGGTAAATAATTAACCAACAAAACCCTGTAAAACTTTCTTTTTTTCTTCTTATTTTTTTAACCAACTTGCAATGCTGTTCATGGAATATGCTCAGGAAGATGAGAGAAATTTGAGTAGGATTAGTTAGAAGAGAAGAAAGAGGGAGATAGACAAGACCTCTACTAGTAAGATGTTACTGTCTTGCATTTACAGATACAGATAGGCTAGGCAGAAGAGCTGAGATAAAGAAAAATGTCAGGTTCTCATAGTTACCCTTTTAATTACTCAAAAATGTGCGTGTTCTCAGGCCATAAAGAACATACAAAATTTTTTCATGGTTCTTTGCTTTTGTTTTTGTACAGTTGGTATAAATTTCAGAGTAGCATAAACTACATTGTGTGGCAAAGATTTATAATGAGTTTAGGAAAACATCTATTTAAATTACAGGATTTTTTTTATACAAATCTGAAAATTCTGCCTTTACCATATTAACTAGCAGCTTTATATTCATAGTTTATGATGTCTTGAGGGGGCTCTTATTGGGATTTATTATTTCTGTTTTTAGTTTTTCCCTTAATTTGAGTAGGAGGGCAATGTGAATATGACCCAATAAAGGTTTTTAAATGACAAAATTGGCATGTTTGCATGATAAAGGGGAAATGAACAGTATTGCAATGTCTGGTACACAAAATATCATTTATCCAATGTAGATAAAATTACACTAGTTTAAAATATGTGCATTGACTTGTATTTGTTAGTGTTTTGGTCTTTTTTGAAAGATATATGCTCTGTTAATGTTGCATTTTTTAAAACATCCTAGTCTAACATTCCCTGATCTATGCCTGCATCTTTAACAATGGCCAAAGTGAAGAAAATGCTACCTTTTTTGTTAACAAGACACTGACTTCAAACATGCGCATTTAAAGCCTTTTATTTTTGTTCCCTTTTTTTCTTTTGGTGGTTGGGCATTTAAAGAATAAGGACAAGGAAAAATATTTTGGGTGGCAAATCAAGGGCCTATTAGTTCTGAAGCATAAGCTGAAATGATTTCTAATTTTTCAGCATTATATTGCATTTTTCACACTTTAAGAGGGAGTATATATGTGTGTGTGCACGCATGCATGTGTATGTGTTTTGCTCTTTGTTTACACCAACCAGTCAAAAAGATTAGATTCTAGAAAATGGAGCATGATGGAAACACTTTTTTTTTTAACTTTAAAAAGCAGATTAGTTGTTTTCATAACTGTACTCCACTGGGGTAGAGGTACTCACCTAAAAATATAAGGAAAATAGATGCTTCTTAGGCCTTTTTGTGTATATGTTGTTGTTTGTTTATTTTTTTTCTTTGTTTCTGACTGTTCAGTGTATGATTTATTCAAGGCTACATGCTTTTTTCTTCAATGTTTCTGACTGTGTGTTTTCTCCTATTTATACATAGGTTTTGGGATGGGGTAGACTGGGTGTTTTTGTTTGGGGACTTAGCAGTATTGAGTCTCTTGTAGCCCTACTCTGAAACCTTCAGTACTCTCCACCATTTATATTCCTTTACTTTCTGGATTTATAAAAGCCCCCAAATTGCATATAATATGAGCCTTTACAACCTGGGTAAAACTATGTCAGTGATGGTTATGAAGGAGTGTAAAGAAATGGAGGTGCTCCAGAGCTCAACGTAATTTTTTTTAAGCAGCAAGTTCCATCTCCCTTCAATCCTCTGAAGCTTTTACCCAAGTCTTTTCTTGCCTCTCCAGTGCTATTTTTCCTTCAGATGGACCTTAAACTTAATTTCTTGGACACTACTAGAGAGACTTCAAGGCAATAATAAAAGACCAGTATTAACCAGCTCTAATGATCTAACAGAACGATCATGCTTACTTGTACAGTTTTCCCCAATTTTAAAAAGGAATGTAATAAAAAATTTTTTCCATAGAATTAAATAATATTGAAATTGAGTGAAAGGTTGATTGTTGACAACTAGAATAGTACTTTTACTCTGTGCAGTGTTTCATTTCACCTGAAAAATTTATACATAAGAGGAGTTTCTAATTTATTTTAGGATAATCTAATCTCATCTAGAAGAATTTGACTTGCACAGGGTTATTTGGGACTTACATATATAAGTACCCCTGACTCACTAACAGAAAGAAATACTTGATACTTCTTTCACTAAATGACCATACTTTGGAGGATCTGTCATATTTGGGATAAAAAAATAAATGAGGGAGAAAGAATGCTTAATTGAATCATCATATGTTTGTGTAAACACCATCTGGTTGCCACCTAAATTATGTTACATATATTTTAAATAGTTACATATCACGTATATAGATTAATTAATTTAAAAACACAAATACACTCTCTATTTGATGAAGAACTCAAGGTTTGTGTCGGGTGGAATAAGGCACCAGGAAAAATGTAGGTATCTTTTTAAAAATTTTTACCAAATTAACCAATTATAAGAAATATCAGATTATTTTACCTTTGGTTTTATTCAGTATTCATATTTTGTGCACTCACATTATATTAAAACATAACTTTACCAACCTATTTCTAGATCACATCACATAACATAGATAACATTCATGTTAGAATGAAAAGGGAAGAAATGGTCATCTTAGACTTTAAAAACATGAGTATTTCCTTGAATTTCTTCAAAAATTAAGGTGTAGAATATAAACAAATTATTCTGGAAGAACCCAAATGAAAACATCCCATATATTTAAGTGAAAGTTAAATATATTTTCATATTGTTTAATAATTTTTGTTTATTAATCTTTATTGCTATTATTAGAGGTAAAATGTATTTATTAAATATGTATAAACATCATGCCAAAATTTGAATTACTGTAAAATTATTGTATATTATTAAAATTGTAATTCTGAATTGTATTTTAAAAGTAATTCTTTCTTATATTGTTTTTATGTTACTCATGATGACAACTGGACTATATATACATACATACACATATATAAATATGAACTATTCCATTTAAAATTTTTAATAGGTTTTTTGTGTGTGTATGCCTAAAATTAATCATTCATTTCTGCTGGCTTTTACTCCACTGAACTTTAAAACCTTTCTGTATGTGCTATCAATAAGAAAATATCCTGGGACATCATAAAAATCCATCAAGAGACTTGCTTTCATCAAGCACTTTATCAGACTTTTGAGAAATGATTGAAGGCATTGAACGAAGTAATTGACTTTCAAAATCATCTCTTCTTTTTCTCAAGAAGAAAATGGAAAAACAAATTCTCTTCATTCAGTGAGCCCCAGTTTGGGGTCTGGGAGCCTAGAGACATTGTGAAATCAAATCTTATCTTATTTTCTCCTGGCTCACTCTTTTTGAGAAGGTTAATGGGCTATATGGCTGGTGAGACACGATCCCCACCTAAGAAAATGTAGGTGCTCAGACAGGTAACCTCTGCTGCTACTGTTTTTATTTGTTTGTTTGTTTAATTTCATTTAAAATTTGTTTTTGTTGTACTAGGATATTTTTAAATGTAATATATCACAGGATTTATAACCAGGTTTATTGCTTTCTTTCTTTTTATTAAAAAAACAACAACAAAGTTTCATTTAAGATACATTTAGGCGCCTTTGAAGCTTGGATTTTGGAATGTTTCAGTAGTGGACAGAAATCTGCTGTTGGAATCTTCTAGTCCTCCAGGTTTAATTTGAAGTTTTTAGTTTTGTTTTGAATTTTTGTGTGGTATTTTATTTCCTTTATATCAATGTCCTTTACCATGATGTCTTGGGGTGGCTGCCTAACTCTAGTGAAAATGCTTTCTATATTAACGAAAATTTGGTGTTTGAAATTCCTTAATGTTTTGCATTTTTAAAATTGTTTTTAAAGAAATATTCTAACTGCTTTTACTGTTACTGTTCTTTGCCAGCCTTTTCAGGAGCCAAAAAATACCAAAAACAAACAAACAAAAAAATACCCAGAGAAAAAACTTTCCTTCTTCCCCCTTCCTGATGATGAGTGAGAAGTATTGAGAACTTTCGGGGTCAGTGCCCTTCTAAACTCCCCTTCCCCCAATAATGCAGCTGTATAATGAATGGTAAATGCAGCGGTTTGGATTCAGGCACAGCCCCAACCTGCTTGCAGGTAATTTGACTCTTTATCCTTTCTTTTCCATCACAAGGCTAACTACTTTCCTTTTAAAAAAATTCTTTATGTGCTTTCAAGGTAACCATGGGTTTGTAACAGCTCTCATTTTAAAAAATACTGCATAACTCTATCTAGCAAATAATTTGATTAAAGAAAAACATCTGGTGATAAAATTTGAATTGGTTGGGATGAACTCAGACTTTCATTGGGGATGTGCTTAAACCATACAGATAATTCCATTCCTTGCATTTATGTCTATAATTACTTCAGAGTGTGATTTTTTGGCTTTGTTTTTGTTTTGGGTTTGTTTGTTTCTTCCATTGTGCTACTCTGGCTTAAGCTTTTTCAGGGGTTGGTGTTCCGAGTACACAGTGAGCTCACAGTATAAAGACATCAATTAGGAGTTGACAGGTATGGAAAACTAGAGTTTTGAAAAGGTAAACTTAGGTTCTAGATTATATGTATGGTAAAAATTCACCATAGCATATAGTTGAGTTTAGTGCTTCTCTTTCTGTGACATCATAAAAGTAAAAGGGAATGATGAGACAAAGGTAGCAGAAAGAATTGTAAAAGCAGCATGATTTCAGAACTACTTTATTCTTTCAGACACTAGTGCTAACAAAAATAGATGTGAATAACTTGATTATCATAAAATAATGGTTCAAACACTTAAAAAGTACAGGTTTGAACAGATCGGAGGACATTTCTGAATTACATGGTTGTTAAGCAGAGGAACAAAGGCCATAAAGTTAGTGTCAGGAATAGGAATACAACTTGTTCATTTTAATACCCTTCCTATTTTTTTAGTATACTATCCCCTCCTTTGTGTACC